>VZQC01008144.1:363194-486535 GCA_009823505.1 Rhizomys pruinosus
TTTCTGTATGTGTATGAATGTACTGTCTGCATGCAAGTCTGTGCACCCGTGTCGTGCAATGCCGCGGAGGTCAGAAGAGGGTGTCGGATTCCCCTGGAACTGGAGTTCTCCTGGAATTGGAGTTTCAGACGGCTCTCGGCCGCCATGTGGGTGCTGGGGATCGAACCTGGGTCCTCTGCAAGAGCGTCGGCGCTCCTAACCGCTAGGCTATCTCTCCAGCCCCCGTTTGCAGCTTTTTTGTCTGACTCATAAAATATGGTTGACTGCAGCATACATTACTGCATCACTTTCATTTGATAAGAGTTTTAGTATCTATTTGATATTCCTTTCTATATTCTGTGACTAAGAAAATTTTTAAGCAGTGAGCTAGGCACTTAACTTGTGCTGCTTATTTTATTTTTCTCTCTTGTCCTTTGCTGCCAGTGATCTGTTACAGAGGCAGAAGATCTTCTCCATTTATTTAATTGAAAATAATGAAAATTACTCCTTGTTGACTGAGAAGGCATTTTATGTCAAACTGTTAAAAATTATTCAGAGATAAATTGATTTAATCTGGGGAATACAAATAGAAGCAACTAAAAACTAAAGTTACTATTTTTCATGCTAGATATAACTCTTTTTTTGGTGTATAGGTACAGGACACAATATCCAATCCTAGGCCTCCTGTATGATGACTATGAATACATACCACCAGGTAGTGACACACAGACTATTGTGATCGAGAAAACTGAAGACAAATGGACTTCTGTAAGTTTCTTTGGGCATTTCTGGCTCTATTTTGATTATATATTCTCAGCTTTCAAAAAATTAGGTAAAATATCAAATGGCATAGACACTTTGAAAGGGATAGATGAAGAGGCATATATCAATAGATCTTGCTTTGCAGTTTGAATATGGACATCTATTAGCTTCTCTTTTTTTAATTTTTTTTTTTGGTCTTTTCAAGACAGGGTCTCTCTGTAGCCCCAGCTGTCCTGGAACTCACTCTGTAGGCCAGGCTAGACTTGAACTCACAAAGATATGCCTGCCTCTACCTCCTGAGTGCTAGGATTAAAGGTGTGCACCACCATGCCTGGCTCTTTCGTTCAAATTTTAAGGAAATGGGTTATGCCCATTTTCTCAAGATTGTAAGGTTTTTAAATTATAGAGTTTAAAGTGAAGCTGGATAACCATTTAGATGTCATATGCTCTCATATATACTTTCTACAACTTCCTCAACATAACCCCAAAACATAGATATCAGCATCTTTCTAAGTAATTAAATCCTTTACCAAGGGAGTGATTATTAAAATTCTACTCTTGTGTCAGCTACATTCATCACTGTTTGGCTTTTTAACCTTTAGAGTAGTAACCATCAAAGAAATGTGTGTTCTTGAGCATATTGGTTCTTCCAATGGCAACAATCTCCCACACCCAGAACTAACGTCCTGGAGACATTTTTGGTTTTCACCAGGTTAGGTGTATTGGCATTTACATGTTGCCATGCATTCTACATTACACAGATCATTTCCTCACAGAAAGAATGATCCAGTCTGTAAGTTTAATGTGGCTGAGCTTGAGCAACCTTGCTAATATAAACGAAGTGTTCTTGAGTTCTGTCTTATGTCCTTCTGGATTTTTTCGTTTGTTTTGTCTTTTTGAGACAGGGTCTCCTTGTAGCCTCTAGCTGTCCTGGAACACACTATGGAGACCAGGCTGGCCTTGAACTCACAGAGATCTGCCTGCCTCTGCTCCCAAGTGCTGGGATTACAGGTGTGCACCACCAAGCCCAGCAAGGCTTCCTTCTGCATTCTTACAAGACATTCTAATGATAATTCAGTGATGAAGAGCACAGGAATGTGTAATATGATTCAGCTACACTTGGTAGAATAGTTTTAGAATCCCAGCTCTTGAACCACACATGATGTTATTCAAAATATTGTGGAAAGTACCATTTCAATGTTATGTTAAAATCATCCAACTGCTATATGGATGACATACTAAAAATAGGCAAAAGGAACCTATAGTTAGTAAAGTCAAGATGTGGTTATCATAAATAGACTGATCGCAAGGAGTGCATTTGGATTACTAATATTTTGTTTCCTGATACGGATATGGAGATATATATATATATATATATATATATATATATATATATATATATNTATATATATATATATATATATTCAACTTGGAAACTGAGTGCTTATGAAATATGCAATTTCTACTTGTTTGTTGTACTTTGATACTATGGGAAGCAATAAATATACAAATGTCAATCAAGTATTCAACAGAAGCTTTTGAAAAAAATCTTAAACATTACACTTTACTTATTCTGTTAATACAATTAAGCATTTGGTAAATAACTCATATTTTAAAAGTATCTTATAGGCAAGGAAGCTCAAATACTAATACCAAAAAAAATCATGAAGAATTTAAAATTAAGTAGAATAATAAGCACAATAAGCAAGGCACCAATCTTATAAATCAGCAGTGGAAACAAGTAATATTTAGTAAATTTCAAACAAAAATAATTTATGCATAGTCTAATCCTTCAAAATTGTTTCTATTAAGTCATTAATTAGTTGAGAATTACTATTAATTATCAAATGACAAAGAATACCAGATAACTCAAGAACTTGATGAATAGTGGTGAAAGGTCTGCATAGGAGATAACATTTGTCACTCAATGATAATTTGATGCTCAATAATAAGGCAAAGTTACAGAACTACTGACATACGCTAGATGCTGGAAGAGGAATACTCAGTTTTCTTTAAAGTGGTGACCCCACCCCCGGGTTGGAGAGATGGCCTAGTGGTTAAGAGCGCCGACTGCTCTTGCAGAGGACCCAGGTTCGATCCCCAGCACCCACATGGCGGCTGAAAACCATCTTTAACTCCAGTTCCAGAGGAATCCAACACCCTCTTCTGACCTCCGCGCGCATTGCACAACATGGTGCACAAACCTACATGCAGACAGTACATTCATACACATACTAAAAATAAATAAATAAAGTGGTGACCCCTGATAGGCTCTACTATAGCTAGTTACAGAGTTGGGAGAATTTGGACAACAGAAATTGTATTAAATGGGTAAAAAAAAAAAGTCTATGAATTTGGATCGGTGGGGGAGTTGGAGGAGGGGAGAATATGATCAAAATACATTATATGAAATTCTCCAATAATAGTAAAAGACACAGAAACTGTTTCTGCTAATCACTTCCTTCCAATATGCAACAACAGATTGAAAGCCTGTGGAATAAAGGGTCTAGTATAATAACCACTTCTCTCTCCGTTGAAATACATCGGTAAGGTCTGAAGAGCTATAGACATAGTAGTTCCAAACGTTTAAGTTCACAGGTGACAGATGTTTATGAACAAACTTGAGCATATACTTAACCTCAAAATATGACACTAAAATCTACTCAATCTTCCTTCTTCCTGCATACAATCATTTAAAACACATGCCTTAACTAAACTCAGAAAGATCATTATTTTATTATTATGTAAAGAGTATCAGAAATCTGTAATAAATTTCTTTTGGCCTTACGCATAGCCAATTGAGTAAATTAAAATAAACATGTTCATGAAATAATAGCAGCGTCCATAATTATAAGCCAATTTTAAGGAATCTTTTTTTTCTTTTCTAGCCATGAATGGATCCATTTTACAGTACTACAACTCAAAGATCTTCCATGTCTGCATCAATATGCTATTTTCTATTGTCAAAGGTCAATCAAAATTGTGAACCATGGTACTACATGAATCTAATGAATAATTTAATTCTGCAGATAACACTGATATACTTGATATAACAATATGCAAAAGGAAAAAATGAACAAATTTTGTTTAAACTGTGGTTGCAGACAGTGTAGAACCTAACCCACTATTTTCAAATAGAGTGCTGAATTAATTTACAGGGATGGAATCTTTACAAGTTATTCTATTAAAAGATGTTCTATCATGTTAATTGTGCAATTTAGCTATAAGATTTAATGCTAGTTTTCTGCAAAACAGAGGCAAAGGGCAGTTTTAAAGTGGTTTACCTAGAACATGAAATATACAGTCTAAATTAACTTTTTTCACATTAAGCTTATGAGTATTAAGAGATAGTTTGGTAGGGCTAACTCAGTGTCTTGAAAGCAGGTAAATCGACGGTGGTAGTTAATTTCATTAATCAAGGAAATGGGATATCTTTTTAAATGACTACATTCATTAAACTGTGCATTATGGAATTTGGTTCAAAGCACAGGTCAGTACCTAGGCAAATCTGTTCTTTCAAAACATATCCTCTGCAAGTGAGCCCATTCACTTTCTCAAAAACATAAAATACTGTATGACAGTAGTGGATCAGTGAGAATGTAGGCTTTTTTTCATAGTGGTGTACAGACAGAACAATATAATATTGCATAGATATAAAGGCTTAGATAATAAAAATAGCAATAACAGGTACTTGGATAGCTCTACCATATGTGGGAGAATATGTTTTAGTAGTCTATAATCTATTTAGAAATTGGTTAGTTACTTGAAGTTTAGTGAGCACAAGTATTTGTTAAATATATTACAATAATGGAATTTCATCTAGCTAGTTAAGAGCATCCAAAACTGTTCAAGTTATGATTAATGCAACAAAAATATCCAGGGTCCATACGAATAGATTTTGTACTAAAATATCTATAAAAATATAAAATTTTCAATTCTTTATGGGCATATTCTAGTAATTATTCCCTATACAAAGAAACTGCTAAGATAATCATGGATGAGACATTATACTAAGTGAAATTATTGAGAAATAAAGAAGTCTTGATATGAAATTAAAGTCTTATTTATAGTCTCATAACACTTGGGCTAAATGAAAAGTTGAAAATAAAATCAATTTTATTATGTAAAATATTAATGTGTTTCATATTCTTACAAGTTCCCTCTATTTTAAGAATAATAGAACAGTTGTTCCTCTGCTAAGTACTCATGTATGTTAACTGCAGCAAAAGCGTGTATTGTTACTCATCTGTTGCAAATGTTATAAGGGGAAGTTTAAATTAAAAAAATCCAAAATGAAGGGGCAATTAAGACAGCACATTTGATTCGTGGATAATGAATTGGAGTCATATAAAAATTCCTCATTATACTTAATTTTTTAAAGTTTTAATAGGGCTAGAGTGATGGCTCAGCAGTTAAGACACTTACTACTCTTGCAAGTGGACCCAGATTTGAATCCCAACACCCACAAAAACTGTCCATAACTCCAGTTCCAGGGGCATCTGACATCCTCCTCTGATCTCTGTGGCTATTGCACAACACGGATGCAGGCAGTACACTCATACACATAAAAATAATAAATATATTTTTTAAATAAAAAAACAAAAATGAGGATACAAAATTTAATGGTTGCGTGTGATGGTCTCTATATTTGAGACTGTTTTGCTTCCCATTTGTAAAATCAATAAGAATAGGAGAAACAGTAGTGTTGTATTTTCCTCTCACAAATTTCATGCAGTTCATTAATGAATATTGATTGCAGTGCTGTCACTTGAGAGATGCCTGTTTCTATTTCAGTATATTTTCCATTTAGATTTATCTCAAATAAAATAGAGACTGGAGATTAGCATGCAAAGAAATTTGTCTATATGTCTAAATAAAATATGTCAAGCATCTATATGATCATTGTGGAAGTTCAGACAGAAAATATACAGGAAAGACTTTTAGCTTAGCTTTAATTTTTCTCAGGAAGTTATTACTTGAATATTTATATTGGAACTAAGAAGCAATACTCTAAAACATTTAAAGACCAAAACTTTCTTGAAGTAGTGTACCAAAAGGGGAACTTTTAATAAAAGTTTGACTTCCATTTGATGCAAGACGGTTTCTGCTTCACGTTAGAATACTTTTATTTACAAATCTAGTCTCCTAAGTTTCAAACATGATTCCCTAAAAAATTTTCTTCCCATTTCTCTACTGGTCTTTTAACTCATTTTACTTTTTCACTTATGGAAAATATAAAAGACCAGAACAAATCCTTAAAAAATATTAACTACTGAATTTTTTTAAATTTTTATTGATGCTTTGTGCATTTTGTACATCGTTTTCCAATTCAGATCAGGCATATTTCCCTTTCCCTCCCCCCCACCCCCACCCCATCCCAGATCATGTATTCTGCCGTAACTGTCTTGCATCTTTCTCTGTTTTTGTTTTTTTTTTTTTTTCATTTTTTAGCTATAATGATAATCCAGGAGTACAGGCATCCTTCGTGAAAACAACATTGCAAGCTGTTGTGCCAAACCCCCACAGTCCCACCATGCCAGTGTGGGGGTGACAGGTTGTTTTTTGCAATTCAAGTTGATGCAAATAAGTGTCCCAGGACTAACATCGCTGTAGTTTCCACCATTACACCCAATCGCAGCCCTTTACATTCACCCATCAGCCCCCTCTTCCGCAGATTGTTCCCTAGGCTTAGAAAAGGGGCACAGTGGAGAGATGGCCTAGCGGTTAAGAGCGCCGACCGCTCTTACAGAGGACCCGGGTTCGATCCCCAGCACCCACATGGCGGCCGAGAACCGTCTAAAACTCCAATTCCAGGAGAACTCCAGTTCCAGGGGAATCCGAGACCCTCTTCTGACCTCCGCGGCGTTGCACGACACGGGTGCACAGACTTGCATGCAGACAGTACATTCATACACATACAATAAATAAATAAAATTAATAAAAAAAAAAAATTTAAAAAAAAAAAGATCCGCCTGCCTCTGCCTCCCAAGTGCTAGGATTAAAGGCGTGCGCTACCACGCCTGGCAATAATATGTAATATTTAGTCCAGAACAAGACGTAACTCTTTTTAGTCTACAATGGAATAATTAAAATTATTATACCATATAATTTCACAAAAGCCAGTTTTAACTATGATAGTCTTGGTAATTTCTTCCATTGATCTTATTAAGAATGTGTTTTTTAACTTTGGTTTCCCATCCCAGCATATTAAAACAATGTTTTGTTAATGAAGTATTACAGAGATCCTTTAATGGACAAAACAAACTGTTTTAACTGTGTATTTCATTTGCTAATGTAGTAATTTTTTGTTGTTATTTAACAACGTAACAATTTTAATATATACACAAAAGAATATAATTATATTCATTATAATTGTGATATTTCCAAAGAATCCCTGTATTTCAGTTCACAATAGGCTCTGTCTGAGACAGTGCACACATCTAAAATCATGGTTTGGTGCACTCTTTCTAACCCTCCTTTTTTTAAAAAATTATTTATGTGTGAGTTCCAGGACAGCTGGGGCTACAGGGAGACCCTGTCTCGAAAAAACCAAAATAAATAAATAAATAAATAAATAAATAAATAAATAAATAAATAATTATGTGTATGAATGTACTGTCTGCATGCAGGTCTGTGCACCCATGTCAGGCAATGCCTCGGAAGTCAGAAGAGGGTCTCGGATTCCCCTGGAACTGGAGTTCTCCTGGAATTGGAGTTCTCCTGGAATTGGAGTTACAGACAGTTCTCGGCCGCCATGTGGGTGCTGGGGATCGAACCTGGGTCCTCTGCAAGAGCGTCGGCGCTCTTAACCGCTAGGCCATCTCTCCAGCTCCTCTAACCCTCCTTTCTAACTCCTCTTGCTGAAATGTCTGTGGGATCACATAAAAGAATCCAGAAGTTCACATTTCCTTACTTATATGTTCATGCTGAGCAAGCACCGCTCTCACTCCTCACGCCAACCCCACCTTGGTGATTATTATTTTCTCCCTTTCTATCATCAGGATTGTAATCAGTTTTGAATATGTTCAGTTTGTATTGGCCACAACAAATAAGATTATTTTTTTTAATTTTTATTTACTTATGTGTATGAATGTACTGTCTTCATGTAGGTTTGTGCACCTGCACACCACGGAGGTCAGAAGAGGGCATCAGATTCCCCTGGAACTGGAGTTAAAGATGGTTCTCAGCCGCCATGTGGGTGCTGGGGATCAAACCCAGGTCCTCTGCAAGAGAGGTCGGCACTCTTCACCGCTAGGCCATCTCTCCAGCCCCCAGATTAATTTCTTAAAATGAGAGCATACCTACATTTTTTATGGTTCCTTAAATATGTCTGATGAGCCAATCATGTGATGGGAAGTGTCTATAAGATGACACGATTTTTATAAACAGATGAGAGTTTACTGAGACTAAGAATAAGGGATATATACGGTAGTATCAATATTGTTAGTTGGTTAAGATTTTTATTTATTTTTAATTACTTTATTTTTTTCATTTTTTAACAATAAGTAATAATTTATGAGTACAAGCATCCTTCATGTAAAACCAATTTGCAAGCAGTTGTGTCCAAACCCACACAGCCCATGGGTCCCACCATCCAGCTGGGGGGGCTTGTATGTTCAGTCAAGTTGATCAGATGACTGTCCAGACTATATTGCTGTAGTTTCACCATTCACCCCAATCGCAGCCCTTACATTCTATCATGCCCCCTCTTCCACAGATTGTTCCCTAGGCTTAGAAAAGGGGCACAGGTAGACGAGAAGCAAAACAGTCTACTTTCTCTGGAGCTGTTGTCTTGGACTCTGTGGTCAATTCTGGCTGTTTCCTTTCATGGGCTGACAGTTTGTCCAGGAATAACCTTTCGATCCTACTAATGAAGCACAAGAAATTAGATATATAGGTATTTAAACAGTACTAATAGTTATGGTAGGTTACTTTGGTATAGACACACATGTTTGGATGGTANAAAAAAAAAAAAAAAAAAAAAAACGAGAATGGAAAACAACCTTGATAAGCTAAAACACATTGAGAAAGAGGCACATCACATAAATTTATTTTAAGGGCCCCACATTTTATTATCTGTGTGTCAACAATTGAAATAAATCTTCCAAAAGGGGAAAGGATTTATGTTTAAAGGATACTCCTACTTTGGGAAAATAAAATATTTCACAGTGCTCACTTACACAGGTAGAATTTAGAATAGAGCTTTACAAAAATGAATGAAGCAGGGGTTACTTTTAATAGTGTTAGTTAAGTGAGAGAAAATAATGCAAACTAACTGGAGATGAATCAATTCACAACAGAACATGTTACTGTATTAACCAACACAGGGCAGCATTAGCACAGAATTTGTAATAGCTCAAAGGCTGCACGAAATTCATATTTTATGTACTTAGAAAATGATAGAAGAAAACATTGGCAGTAACCTACAAGATATCAATGTAGGAAAAGTCTTTCTAAATCAGGCAGGAACTGCACTGGAATTAAGATCGGCAATCAACAAGTGGGACCTCATTAAACTCAAAAGTTTCTGTACAGCAAATGAATCGATCAAATAAGTGAGGAGAAAACCGACAGAGTGGGAGGATTTATGCATATCCAGTGTATATAAATTCCTCAAAAAAACAAAGGGGTAAGAAAACAACCGACCAAATCAAAAGATGTAGTAAAAGCTAAACAGAGACTTCACAAATGAAGAAGTGCAGAAACAGCTTAAAAAGTGTTCAACAGTGCTATTAAGGAAATGCAAATGAAAACCACTTTAAGATTTGATCTTGCCCTGATAAGACAGGCCATGATTAAAAAAACAAATGATATCAAATACTGGAGAGTTTGTGGAGAAGGGGAAACCCCTTTCACTGATGGTTGGAATGTGAACTCATGCAAGCCCTGTGGAAAGCAGGGTGGAGAATCTTCAAAGACTCAAAATTAACCTGCCACCTGACCCAGTCATACCATTCCTGGGTATATACCCACAAGACCCATCCCATTGCAGAGACACATGCACAACCATGTGTATTGCAGCTCTCTTCACAATAGGGAAGAGCAGGAAGCAACCCAATTGTCCCCTCAACTGATGAGTGGATAAAGAAAATGTGGCATGCCTACAGAATGGAATTTTATGGAGCAGTACAGAAAGATGACATCGCAAAATTTGCAGATAAATGGCTAGAACTAGAAGTCATTATGCTAAGTGAAGTAATACAGTCCCAGAAAAACAAGTGATGTATGGTGTCCCTGATTTGAGGAGGTAGCAATAAATCCTCATATGTAAGGTAAACTGTAAATTTTTTTCTTTTTTTTTAGTAAATACCATATTACCTGATGCTTCTATTAAAAAATTATTACATGCAAACAGATATCAATTTGGTACAAACTTTAGGACCCTAAAGTAATACTTTTCTTACCTCTGTGGAACTCTGTTAAAATGTGAATAGTTCAATAAAAAATTAAAAGGACAATACACCTGAACTGATTCCATTCTTGGTTTTATATTACATAAATACATTTTCTTTTTCTGGCTGTCTTTTCCAGAGAATAAAATAAAGATATTGGAGTAAAAAAAAAAAAGAACGGAAAACAAACTTGATAAACAAAAACACATTTGACAAACACACGACCTAAATTTATTTTAAGAACCCCAAATTGTATTATCTCTACGTCAACAATTGAAATAAACTTACCAAAAGGNGTCTTCTCCTTCCTCTATTCCTATGATGTGGAGGTTTGATATTTTCATAGTGTCCCATATTTCCTGGTTGTTCCACTTTTGTGTATTTTTAAATTTTTCATAATCTTTATTTGAGCTTTTTAGTTGTTCTGTGTTATCTTCCAGATCTGATATTCTTTGTTCTCCTTCCTCTTCTACTTCTGCGGCATTTTCCTTTCCTTTCTTCTTGATTGGATGAGTGTTCTAATTTCTTTCTCGTTTCATCCTGTGTTTTCTTTAGTATTTCCATTTCCTTTTTGAGCTTCTCAATCTCTTCTTGGTGCTCCTTACTTCATTGGTTGGCTTCCTTTTTCAGTGTTTCTACTTCCTTTTGGAGTTTTTTTCTCCCTCTAGTTCTTTCTGGAGTTTGTCGTTCTGTTCCTTTAGTTCTTTCCAAAGTTTTTCATTGTATCCCTCTAGGTCCTTTTTGAGTTTTTCATTCTCTCTTTGGTTCTCTGAATTCTTCTTTATTTTCTTTAATTTCTCTGCATAGGTCTGCAATTATTCCTCTAAGATCTGTCCCTTGGGTCACCTCCAAGGGGATCCCATTGTAGCTATCTCCTACAGGTTTGGTAGAGCCTGGTGTGGGATTATCCTGTGCCTTTCCCATGTTGTCACTTCATCGTGTCCCTGGCATGTGGGTTTCCCTTTTGTGGTTCAAATCACAAATGTTTTTCACTGTTAGCAGATGGTTTTGCTTGCCTCCTTCTGATGCTTTTTTTTTTTTCTTTAGTCCTCCTTGTTTATGGAGTATTGACTTGTCTAGTTTTCAGGCTTTCAATTTTGTTGGAAATTTTCAATTTTGTTGGAAGCCTAAGTCACTCTTCTCTTCCTGTTTTGAAGGTTCTCCAAAATATGTCCACTTGGATACTCTCACCATTTCCCATTGGCGGGGGTGGAGGGGTGGGGGGGATGTGCCTGACCTAGCCTGCACCCTGGTACCTGCCTGAGTGACTTCTGGCTTCCTGTGCCTCAGGAGCCGGCCCACACAAAGCTGCAGAGGCACCAAACCCAAACCTGACCTGCTGGTCACGGCTGCAAAGGCGAAGCTGGTTAAGATTTTTAAATGAAATAAAATTTTCTTTATTCACCCGGAAAATGTTCAAATATAAAGACATAATAACTGCAGGTAGTTAGAGCCACAAACCAACTGGACATAACAATAACTATTTCTTATCTAGAATCCAGGGTAGCATACGATCTCTCTAAACCAGTTCTAAATGTATAAGATAATGCTTTTATAAGGGTAGAATGAATCTATGTAAAGTTGAGCAATTAGTCTCTAACCCTAATGATAGTCTAGGAATATGATTTAGTCCTGCACACTCAGGTCTTTCCCTAAGAATTATTAACTCAAAGATTCAAAAACCTTACTGAATAGTACCAGTCTTGGGCACCTAAAATTCTTTTGTCTCACCGCATTCTTAGATAAACTATTATTTTCTCTTTATCTACTATTTTTAAAAAGATACTTCAAATTAAACCAATGAGGCAAGGAAGCATGAAACAGCCCATTACTGGTAAGTGAATGAAGAACATAAAGGAAACAAGTTTTGTTAAGAAATGACAATTGTTGAAGATTAGTGATGGCTATATAGAGGTTAATTTTATTCTTGAATTTATAGTCACTCAACCATTAGGGGAAAGTTCAGGTTCGAAACTGGTATTTCTCCTGTATGAGACATGAGTTGAATTTAAGAGCCCTATCTGGATAAAAATTCCTGATATTTTGTATCATGCCATAGGCCATATTAAAGTGAGGGTTGTGAAGCTGGAGAGATAGCCTAGCAGTTAAGAGCATCGACTGCTCTTGCAGAGGATCCGGGTTCGATCCCCAGCACCCACATGGCGGCTAAGAAACGTCTGTAACTCCAATTCCAGGAGAACTCCAGTTCCTTGGGAATCCGAGACCCTCTTCTGACCTCTGCGGCATTGCACAACACAGGTGCACAGACCTACATGCAGACAGTACACTCACACACATACAAAAATAAATATAATTTTAAAAATTTTTTAAAAATAATAAAGTGAGAGTTGTACAAATCCAACTTCATAATGATTACATTCTATCAATATATTTTCTTTTCTGCTAATGAGTTTTAAAGAATAATCGCTCAACTGGAAGCTTCAACATTGGTGCTACTATGCATGGCAATATGAATCCGTTAAATGATGACAATTGGAGTATAGCAAACAATTTTTATGCATACTTTCAGAAAATTTTCCCATATGATTGACTCAATACTTTATTTTTTGAATGTATATTGGGAAAATAACTAAATGTATTCATTTATCCATGTGAACAGGCTAAGAATTTTTGTTTTTTTTTAAACTGGGTGCATTTATTTATAACATTTTATCATGATTTTAGGTAACACAAATTCTTGAGAAATAAACAGGCGATAGTCTTTGTAACTGTTTAAATTCCTAACTTGTATTAAAGCACAAAATTCAGCAAGATGGTAAAAAAGGACCAAACTGTCTATAAGAAACTTTAAGTGAAAAGTCTTTTAATGGGGAATGCAGGTTACAACACAACTTTAAGTAAACTTATAAAACGTTGAAGTGCAATAAATGCTTTTTATTGTATTCTCATTTCAATGAGTAACATTTAGAAATAATAAGTCCACATAACAGTGACAATCTTATTTTACAGCGTGTACATCATTTACAGCCACATAACACACAATTTTAGTAGATTTTCCGAATTTAACATTCTGATGTTAAGAAAGATAAAAAATTTACTTTCAAGTAACTGACTCTTATCTGGTGCAAAAACAGAAAGGTGAACATTACTTAAAACACAAAGCCACAGTATAGCATGAAGGAAAATTACATTTTAATTATGTTGAAGAGCTCAATAGAAACTAAATTAAACTAACTAAAACTTGAAGTACACATCATATGCATTACATTTATGAACAGGATTTTCATTTAACTTCCCTAAACCAGCTTTTAATATTAAGCGCAATTTTGTTTTGCAGCATGCTAACACAAAAGCATTGTTAAAGGGATGCATATTTTAAATTTATACACTGTGAACTGAATATCCACCTCCAAACTCTATTGGCAGAACATTGTTCTGTTAAATACTGCATAAATACCGCATCACTGAAAATGTGTCAAGAATATGATATATAGGTTTTTCAAAATCAAAATTTTCAATAATGGCATAAAATTGCACCTTTAAACATTAGAGAAAGTAAGACTAGAATAGTCTTACTTACTAAGACTGTCCTAAAAACTCTAAACATTATATTATTTAAGAAAACCTTGTTCTCTCAATTTGGTATTTAGATCATTAAGAAACATAGTGGTGATTTTGTTTGCAACATTATAGTTGCATCCATTTTAGAAAGACACATTTGACTCAAATATACTTTTATATGTCATAATGAATCTACTTGAACATCAAAAATGGAACTTTGTTTCTTAGATTTCACCTCAGATTTCAGCACAGAATGCTTTAGTTTAAACATTCTATCCTGCGATAAAGTATCAACAATTCTGAATTTCTTTTTTAGTCAATCTCAGGTATTAGCGTATTAACTGTATTAGCGTAACATGTTTTTAAGTGAGATTCTTTTTTCATGAATGCACAAAACATTTGCCATGTCTGGAATCCAATGTCCAGGTACAATATAAAAGGTTCAATGACTTAGTGGCTGATGGATGACTGCATTTTATTTCCCTGCCCCACTTCTAAAATTGCATAAAAGTGAGGTTTGCTTGCTACAGCAAAGCATTTCTCAAATCAGTTACGTATTCTCCTTTCAGAAAAATCTCTAGTGTGATCGACCAAATAAGGTGTCTTTGCTTTCCCCCTCTGAAGTTTAGTTATGTGTAGAATACTGTTAAATACACATAAGCTTTTCTGCAACCATACTATGGTGCTTTGTAAACCCTTTAAGTAAATTTTAAAGGGCTATGGAATTCCTTTGTTAATTCAAATATTTTAAGATCTTTAATACAAAGAATGTAAAGTTATGATTTAATAACAAGCTTTGAAACCAGATAAAACAGTGAGATTTTCCTCCCCCCAAACATATCTTATTGTGTACATAGCTTCTTTCTTTATACTGATTTTATATAAGAGCCTCCTTGTGGTGCCTCATTATATGCTGATTTTTTTCTGATGGTCTTCGGAATCCCTTCTTGCAGAATTCACACCTGTGTGGATAGTCTTTTGTATGTATTGAAATCACATGTCGTTTAAAGCCAGACGCATCTGTAGTGCTGTATTCACAATATTCACATTGGTAAATCTTCCTTCCAGTATGTGTCTTCATGTGCTTTTTGAGCTCATTCTGTTGTCTGAACCCTCTCTTGCACCTTTTACATTTCAATGACTGATCCTTAGTATGAACTGAAAGGATATGACCACTAAGGATAAATGGATCAGATGTTTTAAAGTCACAGTGCCTACACTGATGAATCTTCCTACCCTTATGAATATCACTATGTTTTTTGAGCTCTGAAGGACGATGGAAACCTTTATCACAGACTTCACATTTGTGAGGAAAATCCTTGGTATGGACAGATATGATGTGGCGCTTAAGGTCACTTGAGTTGGTGCTCTTATGGTCACAATGAGGACATTGGTGTGCTTTATGTCCTTGAAACAAATCCAGATGTCGCTGAAGCTCTCTCTCATCACCAAATGCTTGAGGACAATGCTCACATTTATATGGCAAGTTGCTACCATGCTTAGACTTAATATGAGTTTTTAGATTTGATTGATCTGCACACCTGAAGACACAATACTGACACTGATATGGCTTCTCACCAGTGTGGGTTCTCATATGTTTCTTGAGTTCAGAAGGATGCCGAAAACCCTTTCCACACTCAACACAAACATGGGGAAAATTCTTGCTGTGAACAGCCAGCAAATGTCTGTTCAACAGTCCTTGTTCTGCAGTTTCATAATCACAGTATTTGCACTTGTGCATCTTCGGCTCTTTGTCTCTTAAGATAAGTTTATTTGAACTCAGTGGACTGGCCTCTCTGTATCTTCTAGTGTATTCCGTAAATTCATGGGTTTTGTCAACTTTGTTTATAAGCTTATGGCTTTCTAAGTGGTTATGGAAACTCACTTTCTTGTTAGTCGTAAAGTCACAATCTGTACATTGATATTTTTTCCTCATCAAATGATCAGGGTGATTCTTCATGTGCCTTTTTAAGAATCCTTTGGATTTAAACTTTTTTGTGCAAATATGGCAAGGGTATACTGTCAGAGGCTGTCCATCAGGACCTATTATAACAGCTAGATTAAAAAAAATGAAGAAAATTGTGACATTTGATCAGACTATTTTAAAAGGCTTTATAACAAAGTTGCCAAGACCTATATGAAATTCAGTATTTGAAGGCAATACTCATGGAATGAAATTCTATTAGATAACTAAGGAATGAAATTGTCAAAAAACATTGAAAAAATCCTCACATTACAGTTTGTAGTAAAGTCCCTTAGTGAGTAATGAGTGGCTCACACTACACACTTATGAACTACAAAGAATCATGCACCTTTATAAATTAAAACCATCTGAAAATTCTCCTTAAAAATATCATTTGAATAAAGAGCAAGTAGGTACAGTTTTATTAAGAACCAGTCATATAACATTAAAAATGAAGATTGGGGCTAGAGAACTGGCTCAGCAGTTAAAGAGCCCCTGCTGATCTTGCAGAGGACCAGAATGGTCCCAGTACTCATATTGTGTAGCTCAAAACTCCTGTAATTCTAGCTCCATGGGATCCAATGCCCTCTTCGAGCCAACATGAGCACCCACGTACACATGACATACACACAGACACATACATATGAATAAAAATAAATTTTAATATATAAAATTATTAATATCTAGTTTGTAAACTATTGATTTACCCCCCTGAATTACAAAAAATTACTTGTCTCAAGTTACCATAAAATTCATACAATAGAAATATCTTACCTGTTTGCCACTGCCTTGTTTCTCCTCTTCTCCTCTTCTTTATTTTTTGTTTAAGTACTTTATTTGTGTTAATGCTTTCACAAATCTGAAGGAACTGTGCTGCTGTACTGCTTCGGTTTTCTAATGCTGAGTCCAAAGCGTTTCCTGAAAAAAAACATGGTATACTGTGGAACTGCAAATATTTATAGTTTAGGGATTTTATTTGATTAATTACTACTGATGATGTGGCACCAAGTTGTGGTATTAAATTTCAAAAAATATACCATTTTCTCATTCTCATGAATTTAATTCATATCCACACTCTCTTGTGTACATGAAAGCACATGGAATAGGAAATGCATGAAATTAACACATTCACACACACACACACATACATACACATACACACACATCCTTTATTGTTTTACTGTTTACTGAATTTTTGCAATTTTCATACAGTATAGAATGATGGTATACAGATCCTCTCCCCTGTCAGTTATTTCAATTTGACCATCCTAAAAGAATAAGCTGGTAAGATTCATATAACAATTAGTTAATAAACCTATATAAGAATTTGGCATCAGTCCCATTTCTCACCAATGAAAGCTGATGCAATTAAAGGAATTTAGGAAACCAATATAGTCATAGAAGTTATACTGACGGTGAGTATTCTCCAGAATAGGGCATATGATATGAAAGTTATTGTTTTGATTTTAGGAATTAAAATATAGCTCAGCAGGTAAGAGTACTGGCTGTTCTTGCAGAGGACCGGATTTGGTTCCCAGCACCCACATGGCAGCTAACAACCATCCACAATTCCAGGTCCAGGGAATTTGACATCCTCTTCTGACCTGGCTGGGCACTGTACAACATAGGTGAACTTAAATATCTGTAAACAATACATTCATATATATAAAATAAAACTAAATAAAAATATTTTTAAAATTCCAACAATTATGCACATTATCATATTAAACAATTAACTTCAAAATGTAAAGGTACAAAACTGTCAGGTTACCATATATTCGGTCACAACATTTTTTTTTCTCTTTTTGAGATAGGATTTCCCTTTAGTCCCAGCTGGCCTGGAGCTCACTATGTACATCAGGTGGGCCTTGAACTCACAGAGATCCGCTTGCCTCTGCCTCTCAAGTGCCTTGCTCTGCCTCTCAAGTGCCAGTCACTTCCCTTTTACAGATGTCTATGAAACTTACATTGAAATTTAAGGAGACAAATAATTACCAAGGGAAGAAATAGATTACATACTTTGTCATGTGAAAAAGTATCCTTCATTAAGAAAAGATCAATCATGGAATAACAAAAGACAAAGTATATTAAAGATAAAAATATAATAAGCTGACTGATTTAGGATACATACATATCAAAAGGCTGCCATAGAAATTAAGATAGTTCCAACTGAAAATTATATTAACAAATGATTGACATCATGAACAACCATTACTCTTCCGTCTAAGCCATTTGTATTTTATATTTTTGTCCAAAGCAACCTGTTATGGCCCATATGGTAAACTGCCTGATACTTGTATCTTTATGGAAATTTAAAATGAACTGCACTCACAAGTTAATACACACTATTTGATAGAGAAGTTAATTGTTAAAAGGAGGCAAAGTTGTAGCTCCTAAGATCAGTGAAGTCTAACAAATGAATCTGAAGACACAGGCTAACTAGTCTTATAAAACAACATAAAAAGACAAATATTTAATTTATGTCTCATATGCAACACTCTCTTACCTGTTGACGGACAATCTTCATATCTTCGGGAAACTCTTCTTTCATCTCCTATTTAAAAAGGACTAATTATAAACTGATAGACTGATTATAATTATTTCTAGCAGATCACATTTTAAACAATAAAATTTTACTTTTGTCATTAGTCTCTCAATGAAATACATTTTTTATAGTGTACTTCCATTCCCATGGGTAAAATAATCTCATACACAGAAATAAGAGCTGCTACTGTCTGTCCCCCTTGGAATTGTTAACATCTAGGGCAGTTTAACATTTTAAGTGAAAACTGAACAACTATTTCTAAGGGTACTCTTAGTATTAAAGATGTTCAACACATGCATGATTGTTGAATGAATGTAACTTTGAGAGAACCCAGTTTGGATAAATTAATGCACTGCACACCAAAAGTTTTTAAAGATTATACCTGGACCACTTTATACACTACATAAGAATGAGATTTAAAAAAGAAGAGAATGGAAAAAAAACTGATAAAATAACACATATTTGAGAAAGAAGCACACCTAAATTATTTAGGAACCCCACATATTATTATCTGTATGTCACCAATTAAAATAAATTTTCTAAAAGGGGAAGGATTGATTTTTTTTTAATTTATTTTTTTGTATGTGTATGAATGTACTGTCTGCATGTAGGTCTGTGCACCCGTGTCATGGAATGCCGCGGAAGTCAGAAGAATGTCTCAGATTCCCCTGGAACTGGAGTTCTCCTGGAATTGGAGTTACAGACAGATCTTAGCCGCCATGTGGGTGCTGGGGATCGAACCCGGGTCCTCAGCAAGAGCAGTTGGTGCTCTTAACTGCTAGATCTCTCCAGCCCCAGGATTGATTTTTAAAGGATACTCCTACTTTGGGAAAATAAAATATTCCATAATGCTCACTTACACAGGTAGGATTTAGAATAGATCTTAACAAAAATGCATGAAGCAAGGATTACTTTTAATAGTGTTAAGTTATGCGACAGAAAATAATGCAAACTAACTGGAGATGAATCAATCCACAACAGAACATCTTACTGTATTAACCAACACATGGCAGCATTAGCACAGAATATGTAATTGCTCAAAGGCTGCATAAAATGCATTATTCTATGTACTTAGGTAAAAATTCCATTGTCCTACCAAATGATGCAGCATAAACAGGGGAAATTGTTTTATTAACATCAGAGTCCTCAAGCCTCTTCCCCTATAATGACTTCCATGTACACTTCATCTGCTATCTCAGCGCAACCTAAATTTTAGAAATAATTACTTGTTTACAACCCCAAGTATTTAATAAATGGGTAAAAATCCCAAACAAATTAATTCTGTAAGTTTCCAGGATTTCATATGTGTTAATTTCAATTTATTAAGTATTTTGGGAAACTGGTACTTATAGAAGTCAACTGTTACCCTAAATTGTTATCCTCCTGTATTAGAAACAAGTGCTTTATACAAATGGCTTCTTGATTTTTATTTCTCAGTCAAGGTATAGCTATTCCCATAACATTGGTCTTATAATAGTGATTGTACTGCCTCAGCCTGTGGAGTACTAGGACTGCACCCATGTACTGCCATGCCTGTCTCTGAAAATGGCTTTTTCATTTATAAAACATATTAGCTTGAAATGGATTTTATACCTCATAAGAGATTAGAAATTTATAAAAGGGGTTCTAGTCTACAAATTTCCCTAATGGTTTCCATAGAAATAAAACTAGAAACTAGTTTATGCCACCCCAGGCTATATAGATAGAAAGAGGGAAATCTACCAAATTCCTTCTATGAAGCCAGCATCACTCAAATACCAAAACCAGGCAAAGATACAACCAAAAAAGAAAACTATAGAACCATTTTATTAATGAACATAGATGCAAAAATTCTCAACAAAATACTTGCAAACCACATACAGGCACACATCAAAAACGTCAACCATTATGACCAAGTCAGATTTAAACCTGAGATGCAGGAATGGTTCAACATACATAAATCAATAAATGTCATAAAGCACACATATGGACTGAAAGACAAAAAACATATGGTAATCTCAATTGATGTGGAAAAAGCCTTCGATAAAATTCAATATGCCTTCATCTTTAAAGTTCTGGAGGGAATTGGAATGGAGGGAGCATTTCTCAACATAATTAAAGCCATATACAACAAACCCACAGCCAACATCATTCTAAATGGGAAAAATTAGAAGCATTCTCCTTAAAAGTCAGGAACCCAGGAAGGCTCCTTTTCAATATACTGCTTGAAACACTTGCTAGAGCAATAAGACAAGAAAAGGAAATTAAAGTACTAATGTCCACAAAATGTCCAAATGTCCCTGTTTGCAGATGACATGATAGTTTACCTAATGGATGAAAAACACTCCACCAGAAAACTCCTAGAAATGATTAAGAGTTTCAATAACGTGCAGGTTACAAAAGTGACCTAGAAAAATCAGTAGCCTTTATACCAAACAACAAGCATTTGGAGAAGAAATACAAGGATAATTTCCCCATTCATAATTGCCTAAAGAAATCTCAAAAAAAAAAAACCTGACCAAAGACACTAAAGATCTCTACAACAAAAAATTTAAACCACTGAAGAAGCAGATTGAAGAACACACCAAAAGAGGGAAGGACCTCCCATGCTCATGGATTGAAGAATTAATACAGTAAAAATGACCATCCTACCCAAAGTAATATACAGAGTGAATGGCAAGCCTAATTAAAATCCTCATGAGTTTCTTCATAAACTTAAAAAAAAATCTTAAAATTCATATGGAAAAACGAAAGACCCTGGATAGCCAAAGTAATCCTGAGCAAAAAGAATAGTGCTGGGCGTGATTAGTTTACCAGACTTCAAACTATATTACAGGGTAAGTCATAAAAACAGCCTGGGACTGGCAACAAACAGACCTATAGATCAATGGAACAAAACTAAAGCTCCAAACCTGAGCATATGCAATTTCAGGCACCTCATGTTTGACAAACTGGACAAGAAGACTCAGAGTAGGAAAGACAGCATCTTCAGCAAATGGTGCTGGCAAAACTGGATCACCACTTACAGAAGAATAAAACTAAACCCCTACCTTTCACTCTCTAGAAAAATCAACTCCAAATGGATCAAAGACTTCAATGTGAAACTTGAAACTCTGAAAATGATAGAAGAAAACGTTGGCAGTAACTTACAATATATCAATGTAGGAAAAGACTTGCTAAATCAGCCAGCAGCTGCACTGGAAAAAAGGTCAGAAATCAACAAGTGGGACCTCATTAAACTCAAAAGTTTCTGTACATCAAGTGAAACAATCAAAGAAGTGAAGAGAAAACCCACAGAGTCAGAGGATTTATATACTTAGGATGTAAATTCCTCAGAAAAACAAAGGAGCAAGAAAACAAACGACCCAATCAAAAGAAGTAGTAAAAAAGCTGAACAGAGACTTCACAAATGAAGAAGAAAGATCTTAAAAAGTATTCAACACTGCTAATAATCAATAAAAATGCAAATTAAAACCACTTTAAGATTTCATCTTGCCCTGTAAGACAGACCATGACCAAGAAAACAAGTGATACCAAATACTGGAGAGGTTGTGGAGAAAGGGGAACACTCATTCACTGCTGGTTGGAATGTGAACTCATGCAACCCCTATCTAAAGCAGGGTGGAGAATCTTGAAAGACAGAAAATTAACCTGCCACCTGACCCAGTCATACCATTCCTGGGTATTTACCCATAAGACTCATTCCATTGCAGAGATACATGCACAACCATGTGTATTACAGCTCTCTTCACAACAGTGAAGAGAACTGGAAACAACCCAAGTGTCCCTCAACTGATAAGTGGATAAAGAAAACATGGTATACCTACAGAATGGAGTTTTATGCAGCAGTAAAGAAAGATGACATAGTGAAATTAGCAGGTAAATGGATGGAACTAGAAGCCATTATGCTAAGTGAAGTAATACAGTCCCAGAAAAACAAGCGATGTATGGTATCCAGTATTTGTGGAGCCTAGCACGAAATCCTTATATGTAAGGCAAACTAAGTAACCTTTTTTTCTTTTTTTAGTAAATATAATACCATATTATCTGATGGTTCTATTAAAATTTAGTACATTAAAACATACATCCACTTGCTACATAATTTAGGAATGTAAAGTAGTATTTCTTTTTACCTACATGCAACTCTATTAAAATGTGAATAGTTCAATAAAAAATAAGAAAAAAGTAAACCTGAATTGATTTCATTCTCAGTTTTATAATATTACTTGAGTTAAATACATTTTTTCTCTTTCCTACTGCTTGTCCTTTACATGCAGCCAATAAAATAAAGATTTTGGAGTGCAAAAAAAAAATAGAATGGAAAAAATCCTTGATAAACTAACACAAATTTCAGAAAGAAGCACACCACCTAAATTTATTTTCAGAACCCCACATTTTATTATCTATGTCAACAACTGAAATAAACTTACCAAAAGGGGAAGGATTTATTTTTAATTTTTTTTTATTATTTATTTATTTATTTTTGTTTGTGTATGAATGTACTGTCTGCATGCAGGTTTGTGCACCCGTGTCGTGCAATGCCGCGGAGGTCAGAAGAGGGTCTCGGATTCCCCTGGAACTGGAGTTCTCCTGGAATTGGAGTTACAGACGGTTCTTAGCCGCCATGTGGGTGCTGGGGATCGAACCCGGGTCCTCTGCAAGAGCATCGGTGCTCTTAACTGCTAGGCTATCTCTCCAGCCCCAGGATTGATTTTTAAAGGATACTCCTACTTTGGGAAAATAAAATATTCCATAGTGCTCACTTACACAGATAGGATTCAGAATAGATCTTAACAAAAATGCATGAAGCAAGGTTTACTTTTTATAGTGTTAGTTATGTGACAGAAAATAATGCAAACTAACTGGAGATGAATCAATCCACAACAGAAAACCTGACTATATTAACCAACACATGGCAGCATTAGCACAGTATATGTAATTGCTCAAAGGCTGCTTAAAATTCATTATTCTATGTACTTAGGTAAAAATTCCATTGTCCTACCATATGATGCAGCATAAACAGGGGAAATTGTTTTATTAACATCAGAGTCCTCAAGCTGAATATCGGGGAGAGAAGTTCCTTCCTCTTCCCCTACAATGACTTCCATGTACACTTCATCTGCTATCTCAGTGCAACCTAAATTTTAGAAATAATTATGTTTACAACCCCAAATATTTAATAAATGGGTAAAAATCCCAAATGAATTAATTCTTTAAGTTTCCAGGATATCATTTGTGTTAATTTCAATTTATTAAGTATTTTGGGAAACTGGTACTTATAGAAGTCAACTGTTACCCTGAATTATTATGCTCCTGTATTAGAAATAAGCGAATTTATACAAACAGCTTCTTGATTTTTATTTCTGACACAAGGTACTGCTATGCCATCCAGGCTGGTCTAGTAATAGTAACCCTACTGCCTCAGTCTGTGGAGTGCTAGGACTGCATCCATGTACTGTCATGCCTGTCTGTGAAAATGGCTTAATTTATAAAATATATTAGCTTGAAATGGATTTTACACCTCATAAGAGATTAGAAATTTATAAAAGGGGTTCTAGTCTACAAATTCCATACTGGTTTCCATAGAAATAACACAAGAAACTCATTTAACTCATTTATGCCACCCCATGCTACATGGATAGAAACAGAGGGATATCTACCAAATTCCTTCTATGAAGACAGCATCACCAGGAAAATATACAACCAAAAAAGTAAACTATAGACCCATTTCATTAATGAACATAGATACAAAAATTCTCAAGCAAATACTTCCAAACTGCATACAGACACACATCAAAAATGTCATCCATCATGACCAAGTCAGATTTATACCAGAGATTCAGGGATGTTCAGCATACATAAATTAATAAATGTCATAAAGCACACTAATGGACTGAAACAGAAAAGCCACATGATTATCTCAACTGATGTGGAAAAAGCCTTCAACAAAATTTAACATGCCTTCATCTTTAAAGTTCTGGAGGGAACTGGAATGGAGGGAACATTTCTCAACATAATTAAAGCTTACAACAAACAAACCCACAGCCAATGTCATTCTGAATGGGGAAAAATTAGAAGCATTCCCCTTAAAAGTCAGGAACCAAGCAAGGGTGCCTCCTTTCTCTACTCCTTTTCAATACAGTGCTTAAAACACTTATAGAGCAATAAGACGAGGAAAGGAAATAAATGGGGTACTAATTGAGAAAGAGGAGGTTCAACTGTCCTTTTTGAAGATGACTTCATACTTTACCTAAAAGACGCAAAAAACTCCACCAGAAAACTCCTAGAAATGATTAAGAGTTTCAGTAACATGGCGGGTTACAAAATTAACCTAGAAAAATCAGTAGCCTTTCATTATACCAACAAGCAAATGGAGAAGGAATACAGGATACTTTCCCAACTCACAATAGCCTAAAAACATATCTGAGAACAAACGTAACCAAAGACACTAAAGATCTCTACAATGAAAATTTTAAACCCTTGAAGAAGCAGATTGAAGAGGACACCAAAAGAGGGAAGGACCTCCCATGCTCATGGATCGGAAGAATTAATATAGTAAAAATGGCCATCCTACCCAATGTTCCTACAGATTCAATGGCAATCCTAAATAAAACCTTCATGAGTTTCTTCACAAACATAAAAAAATCATAAAATTCATATGGAAAAACAAAAGACCCTAGATAGCCAAAGCAATCCTGAGCAAAAAGACCAAGGCAGGGGGATTACTATACTAGACTACCTCCTGGTATTGCCACAAAAACAGACCTATAGATCAATGGAACAAAATTGAAGACCCAAACCTGAGCACATGCAATTTTAGACACCTCATATTTAACAAAGGGGCCAAGAAGACTCAGTGGAGGAAACACAGCATCTTCTCCCAATGCTGCTGGCAAAACTAGATCACCACTTATGGAAAAATAAAACTAAACCCCTACCTTTCATTCTGTAGAAAAATCAACTCCAAAGGATCATAGACTTCAATGTGAAACCAGAAATTCTGAAAATGATAGAAGAAAACGTTGGCAGTAACCTACAAGATATCAATACAGGAAAAGACTTTCTAAAACAGCCAGCAGTTGCACTAGAAATAAGGTCAGAAATCAAAAAGTAGGACTTCATTAAACTCAAAAGCTTCTGTACAGCAAATGAAAATCAAAGAACTGAAGAGAAAACTCACAGAGTGGGAGGATTTATACACATGGAGAGTATATAAATTACTCAAAAAAAAGGAGTAAGAAAACAAATTACCCAATCATAAGATGGAGTATAAAGCTGAACAGAGACTTCACAAAAGAAGTAAAGAAAGACATTAAAAATTGTTCAACACTGCTAATAATTGAGGAAACACAAATTAAAACCACTTTAAGATTTCATCTTGCCCCAGTAAGACTGGCCATGATCAAGAAAACAAATGATACCAAATACTGAAGAGGTTGTAGAGAAAGGGGAACACTCATTCACTGAGGGTGGGAATGGGAACTCATGCAACCCCTATGGAAAGAAGTGTGGAGAATTTTAAGAGACTCAAAACTAACCTGCCACATGATGCAGTACCATTCCTGAGTGTATATCTACAAGACTTGTCCCATTGCAGAGATACATGCGCAACTATACTTATATTGTAGCGCACTTCAAAATAGTGAAGAGCTGGAAGCAACCCAAGAAACCAAGTGTCCCTCAACTGATGAGTGGATAAAGAAAATGTGGTATCCCTATAGAATGGAGGTTTATGTATGGAGCAGTAAAGAAAGATGACATCATGAAATTTGCAGTTAAATGGATGGAACTAGAAGCCATTATGCTAAGTGAAGTAATACAGTCCCAGAGAAAAAGCGAGGTATGGTGTCCCTCATTTGTGGACCTAGCACTAAATCCTTATATGTAAGGCAAAAGAGTAATTCTTTTTCATTTTTAGTGAATATAATACCATATTACCTGATGCTTCTATTAAAAAATAGTACACTAAAACATATATCAACTTGCTATATAATTAATGAATGTAAAGTAAACTATCATGTGATCTCCAAAAAGGGACAGTTGGACCTCCTCTTTTTCAATTAGTACTCCTTCAATTTCCTTTTTTTTGTCTTATCATTCTAGCAAGGGTTTCAAGCACTGTAGTGAAAAGGAGTGGAGAAAGGAGGCAACCTTGCTGGGCTCGTGACTTTTAAGGAGAGAGCTTCTAATTTCGACCCATTTGGAATGATGTTGGCTGTGGGTTTGTTGTATATGGCCTTTAATTATGTTGAGAAATGTTCCCTCCAGTCCAATTCCCTCCAGAACTTTAGATGTGAACGCATGTTGAATTTTCAAAGGCTTTTTCCACATCAGTTGAGATGACCACGTGGTTTTTGTCTTTCAGTCCATTTATGTGCTTATGACATTTATTGATTTACATATGTTGAGCCATCCCTGCATCTCTGACAGAAATTGTACTTGGTCGTGTTGGATGATGTTTCTGATGTGTGCCCGTATGTGGTTTGCAAGTGTATGGTTGAGAATTTTTGCATCTATCTTCATTAATGAAATGGATCCATAGTTTTCTTTTTTGGTTGTATATTTGCCTGGTTTTGGTATTAGAGTGATGGTGGCTTCATAGAAGGGATTTGGTAGATTTCCCTCTGTTTCTATCCATATAGCGTGGGGTGGCATAAATGACTTTCTAATGTTATTTCTATGGAAACCAGTACAGGAATTTGTAGACTAGAACCCCTTTTATAAATTTCTAATCTCTTGGGGCTGGAGAGACAGCCTAGCGGTTAAGAGCACCGACTGCTCTTGCAGAGGACCCGGGTTCGATCCCCAGCACCCACATGGCAGCTAAGAACCGTCTGTAACTCCAATTCCAGGAGAACTCCAGTTCCAGGGGAATCTGAGACCCTCTTCTGACCTCCGAGGCATTGCACGACACAGGTGCACAAACCTACATGCAGATAGTACATTCATACACATATAAAAATAATAAATAAATTTATAAAAAAATTTCTAATCTCTTATGAGCTGTAAAATCCATTTCAAGCCAATATGTTTTATAAATTAAAAAGCCATTTTCAGAGACAGGCATGGCAGTACATGGGTGCACAAGACCAGTCTGGGTGGCATAGCTATACCTTGATTCATAAATAAAAAATCAAGGAGCCATTTGTGTAAATCATTTGTTTCTAATATAGGAGGATAATAATTCAGGGAAACATTTCTCTCCTATATGTACCAGTCTCAGAAATACCTATTTTTGCAATTAACACAAACACGTTTGCAATTAACACAAACGAAATCCTGGAAATTTAAAGAATTAATTTGTTTGGGATTTTACCCATTTATTAAAAACCTGGGGTTGTAAACAAATAATTATTTCTAAAATTTAGGTTGCGCTGAGATAGCAGATGAAGTGTACATGGAAGTCATTTTTACCTAAGTATATAAAATACGAATTTTAAGCAGCCTTTGAGCAATTAGATATTCTGTGCTAATGCTGCCATGTGTTTTGTTATGGATTGATTCATCTCCAGTTAGTTCGTATTATTTTTCTGTCACATAATACTATTAAAAGTAATCCTTGCTTCATGCATTTTTGTTAAGATTTATTCTAAACCCTACCTGTGTAAGTGAGCACTATGAAATAATTTATTTTCCCATAGTAGGAGTATCCTTTAAAAATATATCCTTCCCCTTTTTAATTATTTATTTCAATTGTTGACATACAGATAATAAAATATGGGATTCTTAAAATAAATTTAGGTGGGTGTGCTTCTTTCTCATATGTGTGTCAGTTTATCTAGGTCGCTTTCCATACTATTTTTTTTTTTTGGTGCTCCAAAATCTTTATTTTATTGGCTGCATGTAAAAGACAAACAGCAGGAAAGAGAAAATGGATGTAATTAAAGTAATGTTACAAAACTGAGAATGCAATCAATTTAGGGTTACTTTTTTCTTAATTTATTATTGAACTATTCACATTTTAACAGAGTTGCACACAGGTAAGAAAAAAATGTTTCATTTGCTGTACAGAAGCTTTTGAGTTTAATGAGGTCCTACTTGTTGATTGCTGAGCTTATTTCCAGTGCAGCTGCTAGCTGATTTGGCAAGTCTTTTCCTATATTGGTATCTTGTAAGTTACTGCCAAAGTTTTCTTCTATCATTTTCAGAGTTTCAGGTTTCACATTGAAATCTTTGATCTATTTGGAGTTGATTTGTCTAGAGAGTGAAAGGTAGGGGTTTAGGCTTATTCCTGTATAAGAATAATATTGTTTTAACCTCTGTGCAGCTCTGTTAAAATGTGAATACTTCGGTTTTGTGCAAGTAAACCATGTTTCTTTTTAAAGAGACTTGTGCACTTGCCCTGGCTCAAGGATATTGAAATCTAGCACATAAAGCCCATTACTAGAGTCAGAAATACAGGCCAGGCAATATACTATTACGGCAACAACCATCAATTACAGTTAAGGATTTTCTAGGATTTTCTGTAACAACCAAATGGATAATCAAATATTGCAAAAACTCAAGTATTATTGAGCAAAGTGCAGTTCTACAATATTCAGTGTTTCTATTCAGTTTTCTAACTTTAAACAGCTTATGATAACTGGCAGCAAAGAAGGTCCTTGTAATAGACTGCCTCTGCTTGAGAACCTATGATGTAATTATTGCATGCTGCTAATATACTATCCAAACATTAAAGATATTCCTAAGCCAGGCATGGTGGCGCACACCTTTAATCCTAGCACTTGGGAGGTAGAGGCAGGCAGATCTTTGTGAGTTCAAAGCCAGCCTGGTCTACAGAGTGAGTTCCAGGACAGCTGGGGCTACAGAGAGACCCTGTCTCGAAAAGGCCAAAAAAAAAAAAAAAAGATATTCCTAAAATATTTGATGGTAGACTATGATTAAGATAACAAATGGTGAGAATCTGAATTGTTACCTTATTATAGTATTGAAATTAAGTCTACTTAATCTATCAAATCATGTTCATGCCCTGATTTTATATACTTGTATCTATCAATAAACATTGAAAAAATGTGAATATGTCAATAAAAAATTAAGGAAAACCTAACCTTGAATAGATTTCATTCTCAGTTTTATATTATCACTTCAATTAAATCCATTTTTCTCTTTCCTACTATTTTTCTTTTCCATGCAGCCAGTAAAATAAAGTGTTTAGAGTGCAAAAAAAAAGAATGGAAAAAAAACCTTGATCAATTAAGACACATTTGAGGGGCTGGAGACATGGCCTAGCAGTTAAGAGCACCGACCCCTCTTGCAGAGGACCTGGGTTCAATCCCCAGCACCCACATGGCGGCGGAGAACTGTCTGAAACTCCAATTCCAGGAGAACTCCAGTTCCAGGGGAATCTGACACCCTCTTCTGACCTCTCCGGCATTGCACGACACAGGTGCACAAACTTGCATGCAGACAGTACATTGATACACATACAGAAATAAATAAATGCCGGGCAAGGTGGCGCACGCCTTTAATCCTAGCACTTGGGAGGCAGAGGCATGCGGATCTCTGTGAGTTTGAGGCCAGCCTGGTTTATACAGTGAGTTCCAGGACAGCCAGAGCTACAGGGAGACCCTGTCTCAAAAAAGACAAAATAAATAAATAAATTAATTAATTAAGACACATTTGAGAAAGAAGTACACCACCTAAATTTATTTTCAGCACCCCACATTTTATTATCTGTATGTCACCAATTGAAATAAAATTTCCAAAAGTGGAAGGATTTACTTTTAAAAATACTCCTACTTTGGGATAATAAAATATTTCATAGTGCTCACTTACACAGGTAGGATTTAGAATAGATCTTAACAGAAAAGCATGAAGCAAGGTTTACTTTTAATAGTATTAGTTATGTGAAAGAAATTAATGCAAACTAACTGGAGATGAATCAGCCCATAACAAATATTTTACTGTATTAACCAACACATGGCAGCATTAACACAGAATATGTAATTGCTCAAAGGCTGCATAAAATCCATATTTTATGTACTTAGGTAAAAATTCCATTGTCCTACCATATGATGCATCATAAATAGGGAAAATTGTTAATTTATTAACTTCAGGGTCCTGAAACTAAATCTCAAGGAGAGAAGTTCCTTCCTCTTCCCCTACAATGACTTCCATGTACACTTCATCTGCTATCTCTGCGCAACCTAAATTTTAGAAATAATTATTTGTTTACAACCCAAGTATTTAATAAATGGGTAAAAATCCCCAACAAATTAATTTTTTAAGTTTCCAGGATTTCATTTGTGTTAATTGCAACTTATTAGGTATTTCTGAGACTGGTACATATAGGAGAGAAATGTTTCCCTGAATACCATTTCCCAGAATTATTATCCTCCTGTATTAGAAACAAGTGCTTTATACAAATGGCTTCTTGATTTTCATTTCTGAGACAAGGTATACCTATGCCACCAGGCTGGTCTTATAATAGTGATCCTGTTGCCTCAGCCTGTGGAATGCTAGGACTTCACCCATGTACTGCCATGCCTGTCTCTGAAAATGGCTTTTTAATTTATAAAACATATTAGCTTGAAATGGATTTTACAGCTTATAAGAGATCAGAAATTTATAAAAGGGGGTGTAGTCTACAAATGTCCCTAATGGTTTTCATAGAAATACACTAGAAACTCATTTATGCCACCCCAGGCAATATGGATAGAAAGACAGGGAAATCTACCAAAATCCCTTCAATGAAGACAGCAGCACTCTAATACCAAAACCAGGCACAAATACAACCAAAAAAGAAAACAATAGATCCATTTCATTAATGAACATAGATGCAAAAATTCTCAACCATACACTTGCAAACCACATACAGGCACACATCAAAAACGTCAAACATCATGACCACGTCAGATTTACAATAGAGATGCAGGGATAGCTCAACATATATAAATGCACAAAAATGGACCAAAACACAAAATCCACATGGTCATTTCAACTTATGTGGAAAAAGCCTTCCACAAAATTCAACAGGCCTTCAACTTCAAGTTCTGGATGGAATTGGACTGCAGGAAACCTTTCTCAACATAATTAAAGGCCATATACAACAAACCCACAGCCCACATCTTTCTAAATTGGGAAAAATTAGAAGCATTCCCCTTAAAGGTTAGGAACCCAGTAAGACTGCCTCCTCTCTCCACTCCTTTTCAATACAGTGATTGTAACACTTGCTAGAGCATTAAGAAAATTAAAGGAAATTAAAGGAGTATTAATTGAAAAAGAGGAGGTACAACAGTATCTGTTGGCAAATGATAAGATAATTTACCTAAAGGTGGAAAAAACTCTACCAGAAAACTCCTAGAAATAATTAAGTTTCAGAATGTGGCAGTTTACAAAATTGACCTAGAAAAATCAATAGCCTTTCTTTATACCAACAACAAGATATTGGAGAAGGAATACAAGTAGACTTTCCCCATTTAGAATACCCTAAAAAATATCAGAACAAATATGACCAAAGATACTAAAGATCTCTACAAGGAAAATTTTAAACCCTTACAGAAGCAGACTGAAATGGGCACTAAAAGAGGTAAGGACCTCCCATGCTCATGGATTAGAAGAGTTAATAGAGTAAAAATGACCATTGTAACCAAAGTAATATACAGAGTCAATGGCAATCCTAATTAAAACCCTCATGAGTTTCTTCACAACCTTCAGGAAAAAAAAATCCTAAAATTCATATGGAAAAACAAAAGATGCCAGATAGCCAAAGCAGTCCTAAGCAAAAAGAGTAATGCAGCAGGGAATACTATAACAGACTTCAAACTATATTACAGGGCTATAGAAATAAAAATAGCCTGGTACTGGCAAAAAAAAAAAAAAAACAGACCTATACATCAATGGAACAAACCTGAGCACATGCAATTTCAGGCACCTAATATTTGACAAAGAGGCCAAGAAGACTCAGTGGAGGAAACGCAGCATCTTCAGCAAAAGGTGCTGAAATTGGATCACCACTTATGGAAGAATAAAACTTATGGAAGAATAAAACTACCTTTCACTCTGTAGAAAACTCAACTACAAATGGATGAAACAATTGTGAAACCTGAAACTCAGAAAATGAAAGAAGAAAATGTTGGCAGTAACCTACGAGATATACATGTAGGAAAAGATTTGCTAAATCAGCCAGCAGCTGCAGTAGAAGGTCAGCAATCAAGAAGTGGGACCTCATTAAACTCAAAAGCTTCTGAACAGCAAATGAAACAATCAAAGAACTGACGAGAAATCCCACAGAGTGGGAGGATTTATACATATCCAGAGTATATAAATTACTCAGAAAAATAAAGGAGCAAGAAAACAAATGACCCAATCAAAAGATGGAGTAAAACGCTAAAAGAGACTTCAAAAATGAAGGAGTACAGAAACACCTTAAAAGTGTTTAATACTGCTAATAATTAAGGAAATGCAAATAAAAAACACTTTAAGATTTTATCTTGCCCTGGTAAGACAGGCAATGATCAAGAAAACAATGATACTAAATACTGGAGAGGTTGTGGAGAAAGGGGAACCCTCTTTCACTGCTGGTTGGAATGTGAACTCATGCAGCCCCTATCTAAAGCAGGGTGGAGTATCTTCAGAGACTCAAAATTAACCTGCCACCAGACCCAGTCATACCATTCCTGGGTATATACCCACAAGACTCATCCCATTGCAGAGACACATGCACAACCATGTGTATTGCAGCTCTCTTCACAATAGGGAAGAGCTGGAAGCAACCCAAGTGTCCCTCAACTGATGAGTGGATAAAGAAAATGTGGGGCCAAAAAGACACAATGGAGGAAAGGCAGCATCTTCAGCAAGTGCTGTTGGCCAAACTGGATCACCACTTGTAGAAGAATGAAATTAAACCCCTACCTCTCGCCCTGTAAAAAAGTTAATTCCAGATGGATCAAAGACCTCAATGGGAAACCCAAAACTATGAAGGCGACAGAAAAAAAAAGTTGGCAGCTGCCTACAAGACATAGGCGTAGGAAAAGACTTCCTAAATAAATCAGACAGTAGCTGCGTAAGAATTCAGGTTGACAATTGACAAATGGGCCCTCATTAAACTCAAAAGCTTCTGTACATCATAAAAAACAATCAAGGAAGTAAAGAGAAAACCCAGAGTGGGAGGAAACCTTCACCACAGATACATCTGACAAAGCATTGATTTCCAGAACATATAAAATACTCAAAAAACAAAGACGAAAAACAAACGAACCACTCAAAAGATAGAGGAAAGAGCTGAACAGAGACTTCACAAGTGAGGAATTAGAGATGGCTAAGAAACATTTTAAAGTGTTCAACGTAGCTAATAATTAAGGAAATGCAAATTAAAATCAATTTAAGATATCATCTCACTCCCATAAGATTGGCTAAGATCAAGAAAACAAAGGATACCAAGTGCTGGAGAGGTTGTGGGGAAAAGGGAACACTCATCCACTGCTGGTGGGAATGTAAACTCATACAGCCACTATAGAAAGCACTGTGGAGAACCCTTGGAAGATTAGGAATGAGCTTGCCACCTGAAACAGTCATACCACTCCTGGGTTTATACCCACAAGACTCATCTTAGCAGAGATACGTGGACAGTCATGTTTATTGCAGCTCTGTTCACAATAGCAAAGAGCTGGAACCAACCTAAGTGCCCCTCAACTGATGAATGGATAGAGAAAATGTGGTACATCTACAAAATGGAGTTCTATGCAGTGGTAAAGAAAGATGAAATCATGAACTTTGCAGGTAAATGGATGGAGCCAGAAGATATCATGCTAAGGGAAGTAACACAGTCCCAGAAAAACAAACGATGAATGGTATCCCTCATCTGTGCATACTAGCACTAATGACCTAATTGTATGGCAAACTGAACAACATTAACGTGATCTGAAAACAATTGTGCTTTTATATTGTGAATCCCTTAAAAAAATAAATCATTAAATAGTAAGAAAATGTGGTATACCTACAGAATGGAGTTTTACGCAGCAGTAAAGAAAGATGACATCACAAAATTTCCAGGTAAATGGATAAAACTAGAAGTCATTATGCTAAGTGAAGTAATACACCCCCAGAAAAACAAGCAATATATGGTGCCCCTCATTTGTGGAGCTAGCAACAAACCATTATATGTAAGGCAAACTGAATAATTTTTTCTTTTTTCATAAATACCATATTACCTGATGCTTCTATTAAAAAGCAGTACCTTAAAATATATCAACTTGCTACATAAATTAGGAATGTAAAGTAATATTTTTCTTAGCTCTGTGCGACTCTATTAAAATGTGAATAGTTCAACAAAAAATTAAGAAAAACAATAACCTTGAATGAATTCGATTCTCAGTTTTATATTATTTAAATTATGTCCATTTTTTTCTTTAGGCTGTTTGTCATTTCCAGAGAATAAAATAAAGAATTTGGAGTGCAAAAAAAAAAAAAAAAAAAAAAAAAAAATATGAGGTGTCTGAAAATCTCGCATGTGCTCAGGTTTGCGTCTTCAATTTTGTTCCATTGATCCTCAGGTCTATTTTTGTGGCGCCCAATACCAGAAGGTAGGTCCAGTATAGTAATCCCCCTGCCCTTGGTCTTTTGCCTCAGGGATTGCTTTAGGACTATCTAGGGGTCTTTTGTCTTTTCCATATGAATTTTTTATTGATTTTTTTATTGTTTACTGAACAGGAAACTCATTGAAGCGTTTTATTTAGGATTGCCACTTGAATCTGTTAGCGCAACATGGTAGGATGGCCATATTACAGGTCATATTGATTCTTCCGATCCATGAGCATGCGGAGGTCCCTTCCCTCCTTTTGGTGTTCCTCTCAACTCTGCTTTTCAGGTGTTTAAAATTTTTCATTGTAGAGATCTTTAGTGTCTTTGGTTACGTTTGTTCTCAGATATGTATTTTTAGGCTTTGTGACGTTGGGAAAGTATCCTGGATCTCTGTCTCCTATGCTTGTTTATTAATGAAAGGCTTACTGATCTTTTCTAAAAGGCTTAATTTGAACCGCCAGTCGGTTACTGAACCCAATTAACTTCATTTCATCAGAAGCAGTTCTTCTGGTGGAGATTTTGTGCGTCTTTTACGGTAAAAGTAATGAAGTTCATCTTTCAAACGAAGGCAGTTTGAAACTTCCTCTTTCTCAATTAGTACCCCATTTATTTCCTTTCCTCGTCTTATTGCTCTATAAGTGTTTTAAGCACTGTATTGAAAGGAGTACGAGCAAAGCGGAGGCACCCTTGCTGTGTTCCTGACTTTTAAGGGGAATGCTTCTAATTTCCCCAATCAGGAATGACATTGGCTGTGGGTTTGTTTGTTGTAAGCTTTAATTATAGTTGAAGAAATGTTCCCTCCATTCCAGTTCCCTCCAGAACTTTAAAGATGAAGGCATGTTTAAATTTTTGTTGAAGGCTTTTTCCACATCAGTTGAGATTAATCATGTGGCTTTTCTGTTTCAGTCCATTAGTGTGCTTTATGACATTTATATTAATTTATGTATGCTGAACATCCCTGAATCTTTACTCTGGTATAAACTGACTTGGTCATGATGGTGAACTTTTGTGTGTGTGCCTGCTATGCAGTTTTGGCAAGTATGTTGGGTTGAGAAATTTGTTGATCTATGTTCATTAAATAAATGCGATCTATGTTCTTTTGGTTGTATTGTGCCTGGTTGGTATGATGATGCTGTCTTCCATTTGAAGGGATTTTGGTAGATATTCCCTGTCTTTCTATCCATGTATGCCTGGGGTGGCTAAGAGTTAAATGAGTTTCTTGTGTATTTCTATGGAACCAACACATTGGGACATTTAGACTAGAAACCCCCTTTATAAATTTCTAATCTCTTATAAGTGTAAATCCATTTCAAGCTAATATGTTCTTAAAATTAAAAGCCATTTTTCACGAGACAGGCATGCAGTACATGGTGAGTCCTAGCACTTCCACAGACTGAGGCAAAGGTCACTATTACTAGAACCAGCTGGATGGCATATAGTACTCTTGTGCTCAAGAAAGAAAAATAAGAAGCCATGTTTGTATAAGACTTCGCTATTCTAATACAGGAGGATAATAATTCATGGGAAATGTTTCAGGGAAACATTTCTACCTAAGTACCAGTCTCAGAAATACTAATAAAGTATGCAAATTAACACAAATGAAATCCTGAAATCTTCAAAAATTAATTTGTTGGGGATTTTTTACCCATTTATTAAATACTTGGGGTTGTAACATAATGATAGTTTCTAAAAATTTATGTGGCAGCTAGTGGATAGCAGATGAAGTGTTACATGGAAAAGTCATTGTAGGGGAAGAGGGGAAGGAACTTCTCTTCCCCTTGAGATTAGCTTGAGGACCTGATAGTTAAAAATTACAATTTCCCCTGATTTATGTGCATCATATGTAGGCAAGGACAATGTTTTACCGTAAGGTACATAAAATTGATTTTATGCGCCTTGAGCAATTACATATCTGTGTAATGCTGCCATGTGTTGGTTAATACAGTATTAAATTTTGATTTGGAGTGATCATCTCGAGAAAATGTCAAGTCTGCATTAATTTTCTGTCATCAACTTCTAGCGCGCTCTAAACAAAAAATAAACCAAAGAAACAATACANTTGATAAAGGGTCCAAGAAGACTCAGTGGAGGGAAGACAGCATCTTCAGCAATTGGTGCTGGCAAAACTGGATCATCACTTATGGAAGAATAAAACTAAACCCCAAACATTCAGTCTGTAGAAAAATCAACTCCAAATGGACCAAAGAATTCAATGTGAAACCTGAAACTCTGAAAATGATAGAAGGAAACATTGGCAATAACCTACAAGATATCAATGTAGGAAAAGTCTTTCTAAATCAGGCAGGAACTGCACTGGAATTAAGATCGGCAATCAACAAGTAGGACCTCATTAAACTCAAAAGTTTCTGTACAGCAAATGAAACAATCAAAGAAGTGAGGAGAAAACCCACAGAGTGGGAGGATTAATACACATCCACTGTATATAAATTCCTCAGAAAAACAAAGGAGCAAGAAAACAATCGACCCAATCAAAAGATGGAGGAAAAGCTGAACAGAGCCTTCACCAATGAAGAAGTGCAGAAACTTTAAAAAGTGTTCAACACTGCTAATAATCAAGGAAATGCAAAATAAAACCACTTTAAGATTTCATCTTGCCCTGATAAGACAGGCCATGATTAAAAAAACAAATGATATCAAATACTGGAGAGTTTGTGGAGAAGGGGAAACCCCTTTCACTGATGGTTGGAATGTGAACTCATGCAAGCCCTATGGAAAGCAGGGTGGAGAATCTTCAAAGACTCAAAATTAACCTGCCACCTGACCCAGTCATACCATTCCTGGGTATATACCCACAAGACTCATCCCATTGCAGAGACACATGCACAACCATGTGTATTGCAGCTCTCTTCACAATAGGGAAGAGCTGGAAGCAACCCAATTGTCCCCTCAACTGATGAGTGGATAAAGAAAATGTGGCATGCCTACAGAATGGAATTTTATGGAGCAGTACAGAAAGATGACATCGCAAAATTTGCAGATAAATGGCTAGAACTAGAAGTCATTATGCTAAGTGAAGTAATACAGTCCCAGAAAAACAAGTGATGTATGGTGTCCCTGATTTGAGGAGGTAGCAACAAATCCTCATATGTAAGGTAAACTGTAAATTTTTTTCTTTTTTTTTAGTAAATACCATATTACCTGATGCTTCTATTAAAAAATTATTACATGCAAACAGATATCAATTTGGTACAAACTTTAGGACCCTAAAGTAATACTTTTCTTACCTCTGTGGAACTCTGTTAAAATGTGAATAGTTCAATAAAAAATTAAAAGGACAATACACCTGAACTGATTCCATTCTTGGTTTTATATTACATAAATACATTTTCTTTTTCTGGCTGTCTTTTCCAGAGAATAAAATAAAGATATTGGAGTAAAAAAAAAAAAGAACGGAAAACAAACTTGATAAACAAAAACACATTTGACAAACACACGACCTAAATTTATTTTAAGAACCCCAAATTGTATTATCTCTACGTCAACAATTGAAATAAACTTACCAAAAGGGAAAGGGTTTATGTTTATAAAGGATCCCCCTATTTTGGGAAAATAAAATATTTCATAGTGCTCACTTACACAGGTAGGATTTAGAATAGAGCTTACCAAAAATGCATGAAGCAGGGTTAACTTTTAATAGTGTTAGATAAGTTAGAGAACATAATGCAAACTAACTGGAGATGAATCAATCCACAACAGAACATCTTACTGTATTAACCAACACCGGGCAGCATTAGCAGAGAAATTCTAACTGCTCAAAGGCTGCACGAAACGCTTATTTTATGTACTTAGGTAAACATCTCATTGTCCTACAATATGATGCAGCATTATCAGGGAAATTTGTATTAAAAACATCAGCGTCCTCAACCGGAATCTCGAGAATTCCTTCCTCTTCCCCTACAAAGCCTTCCATGCTCACTTCATCTGCTATCCCAGCACAACCTAAATTTCAGAAATAATCATTTATTTACAACACAAGTGTTTAATAAACGGGTAAAAATTCCAAACAAATTAATTCTTTAAATAAGTTTCCAGGATTTCATTTGTGTTAATTTCAATTTATTAGGTATTTTGGGAGACTGGTACTTATAGGAGAGAAATGTTTCCCTGAATTATTATCCTCCTGTTTTAAAAGAAGTGCTTTATACAAATGGCTTCCTGAGTTTTACTTCTGGGATAAGGTATAGCTATGCCACCCAGGCTGGTCTTGCTATAGAGATCCTGCAGGTTAGACTGTGTAGCTGTAGTTCTAGGACTGTACCCATGTACTGCCATGTCTTTCACTGAAAATAGCTTTTGGGGTGTTTCTTTTCTTTTTTTTGGTCTTTTTGAGACAGGGCCTCCATGTATCACTAGCTGGCCTCGAACTCGCTCTGTAAAACAGGCTGGCCTTGAACTCACAGAGATCCACGTGCCTCTGCCTACAAAGTGCTAAGATTAAAGGCGTGCACCACCACGCCCGGCACATTAAAATAGCTTTTTTAATTTATAAAACATATTACTTGAAATGGATATTATACCTCATAAGACATTAGAAATTTATAAAAATAAAATAGCTTTTTTAATTTATAAAACATATTAGCTTGAAATGGATATTATACCTCATAAGACATTAGAAATTTATAAAAACGGTTCTAGTCTACAAAGTGCCCTCACGGTTTCCATAGAAATAACAACAGAAACTCATTTATGTTACTCCACGCTCTATGGATAGAAACAGAGGAAAATCTACCAACTCCCTTCTATACCAAAACCAGGCAAAAATACAACCAAAAAACAAAACAATAGACCCAATTATATTAATGAACAGAGATGCAAAAATTCTAAACCAAATACTTGCAAACCACATACAGGCACACATCAGAAATGTCATCCCTCATGACCCAGTCCGATTTATAGCAGAAATGCAGGGATGGTTTAACATACGTAATTCAATAAATGTCACAAGCATATAAATGGACTCAGAGACAAAAACCACATGGTCATCTCACCTAGTGTGGAAAAACTCTTCGACAAAATTCAATATGCCTTTATCTATAAACTTCTGGAGGGAAATGGACTGCAGGGAACATTTCTCAATATAACTAAAGCCATATACAACAAACACACAGCCAACATCATTCTAAATGGGGGAAAGTTAGAAGCATTCCCCTTAAAAGTCAGCAATCCAGCAAGGTTGCCTCCTATCGCCAATCTTTTTCAACACAGTGCTTGAAACATTTGTTAGAGTAATTAGAAAAGAAAGAAAATTAAAGGAGTGGTAACTGAAAAAGAGGAGGTCCAACTGTCCCTTTTTGCAGATGACTTCATATTTTACCTAAGGGATGCAAAAAACTCCACCATAAAACTCCTAGAAACGATTAAGAGTTTCAGTAATGTGGAGGGTTACAAAAGTGACCTATTAAAATCAGTACCCTCTCTTTACACCACCAACAAGCAATTGGAGAATGAATACAAGTATAATTTCTCCATTCCCAATAGCCTAAAAAAATCTCACAACAAACTTGACCAAAGACACTACAGGTGTCTACAACAAAAATTTTAAAACGTTGAAGAAATCAGATTGAAAAAGACAGCAAAAGAGGGAAGGACCTCCCATGCTCATGGATTGGAAAAATTAATATAATAAATATGACCATCCAACCGAATGTTCCTACAGATTCAATGGGAAGGCTAAATAAAGTCCTCATGAGTATCTTTGACCCTTAATATACAAAGCAATTCTGAGTAAAAGGACCAAAGCAGGGTGTGATTAGCATACCAGACTTCAAACTATATCACAGGGCTATAGTCATAAAAACACCCTATTAACTGGCAAAAAAACAGACCTATAGATCAATGGATTAAAACTGAAGATCCAAACCTGAGCACATGGAATTTCTGGCACCTCATATTTGACAAAGTGACCAAGAAGACTCAAAGGAGGAAAGACAGCATCTTCAGCAATTGGTGCTGGCAAAACTGGATCACCACTTATGGAAGAATAAAACTAAACCCCTACCTTTCACTCTGTAGAATAATCAATTCCAAACGGATCAAAGAATTCAATGTGAAACCTGAAACTCTGAAAATGATAGAAGAAAACATTGGCAGGAACCTACAAGATATCAATGTAGGAAAAGTCTTTCTAAATCAGGCAGGAACTGCACTGGAATTAAGATCGGCAAACAACAAGTGGGACCTCATTAAACTCAAAAGTTTCTGTACAGCAAATAAAACGATCAAAGAAGTGAGGAGAAAACTGACAGAATGGGAGGATTTATACACATCCAGTGTATATAAATTCCTCAAAAAAAACAAAGAAGCAAAAAAATAACCTACCCAATCAAAAGATGGAGTAAAAGCTGAAGAGACTTGACAAATGAAGAAGTGCAGAAACAGATTAAAAAGTGTTCAACACTGAAAATAATTAAGTAAATGCAAACTAAAACCACTTGATGATTTCATCTTGCCCTGATAAGACAGTACATGATTAAAAAAACAAACGATATCAAATACTGTACAGTTTGTGGAGAAGGGGAAACCCCTTTCACTGATGGTTGGAATGTGAACTCATGCAAGCCCTATGGAAAGCAGGGTGGAGAATCTTCAAAGACTCAAAATTAACCTGCCACCTGACTCAGTCATACCATTCCTGGGTATATACCCACAAGACTCATCCCANCTACCAAATCCCTTCTATACCAAAACCAGGCAAAAATACAACCAAAAAAGCAACAATAGACCCATTACATTAATGAACAGAGATGCAAAAATTCTAAACCAAACACTTGCAAACCACATACAGGCACACATCAGAAATGTCATCCCTCATGACCCAGTCCGATTTATAGCAGAGATGCAGGGATGGTTTAACATACGTAATTCAATAAATGTCACAAGCATATAAATGGACTCAGAGACAAAAAACACACGGTCATCTCACCTAGTGTGGAAAAACTCTTCGACAAAATTCAACATGCCTTAATCTATAAACTTCTGGAGGGAAATGGACTGCGGGGAACATTTCTCAATATAATTAAAGCCATATACAACAAACACACAGCCAACATCATTCTACAAGGGGGAAATTTTTAAGCATTCCCCTTAAAACTCAGGAACCCAGGAAGGTTGCCTCCTATCTCCAATCCTTTACAACACAGTTCTTGAAACACTTGCTAGAGCAATTAGAAAAGAAAGGAAATTAAAGGAGTAGTAACTGAAAAAGAGGAGGTCCAACTTTCCCTTTTTGCAGATGACTCCATAGTTTACCTAAGGGATTCAAAACACTCCACCAGAAAACTTCTAGGAATGATTAAGTGTTTCAGTAAAGTGGAGGGTTACAAAAGTGACCTATTAAAATCAGTACCCTCTCTTTACAACAACAACAAGCAATTGGAGAATGAATACAACTATAATTTCTCCATTCACAATAGCCTAAAAAAATCTCAGAACAAACCTGACCAAAGACACTACAGGTCTCTACAACAAAAATTTTAAACCCTTGAAGAAGCAGATTGAAAAAGACATCATAAGAGGGAAGGACATCCCATGCTCATGGATTGGAAAAATTAATACAATAAAAATGACCATCCTGCCCAATGTTCCTACAGATTGAATGGCAATGCTAAATAAAGTCCTCATGAGTTTCTTTGACCCTCAGTAGACAAAGCAATTCTGAGTAAAAAGACCAAGGTAGGGTGTGATTAGCATACCAGACTCCAAACTAGATTACAGGGCTATAGTCATAAAAACGGCCTGTTAAGTGGCCAAAAAACAGACCTATAGATCAAGGGATTAAAACTGAAGATCCAAACCTGAGCACATGCAATTTCTGGCACCTCATATTTGACAAAGGGGCCATGAAGACTCAGTGGAGGGAAGACAGCTTCTTCAGCAATTGGTGCTGGCAAAACTGGATCACCACTTATGGAAGAATAAAACTAAACCCCTACCTTTCACTCTGTAGAAAAATCAACTCCAAAGGGACCAAAGAATTCAATGTGAAACCTGAAACTCTGAAAATGATAGAAGAGAACATTGGCAGTAACCTACAAGATATCAATGTAGGAAAAGTCTTTCTAAATCAGGCAGGAACTGCACTGGAATTAAGATCGGCAATCAAAAAGTGGGACCTCATTAAACTCAAAAGTGTCTGTACAGCAAACGAATCGATCAAAGAAGTGAGGAGAAAACCCACAGAGTGGGAGGATTTATACACATCCAGTGTATATGAATTCCTCAAAAAATCAAAGGAGCAAGAAAACAATCGACCCAATCAAAAGATGGAGGAAAAGCTGAACAGAGACTTCACCAATGAAGAAGTGCAGAAACAGCTTACAAAGTGTTCAACAGTGCTAATAATTAAGGAAATGCAAATGAAAACCACTTTAAGATTTCATCTTGCCCTGATAAGACAGGCCATGATTAAAAAAACAAATGATATCAAATACTGGAGAGTTTGTGGAGAAGGGGAAACCCCTTTCACTGATGGTTGGAATGTGAACTCATGCAAGCCCTATGGAAAGCAGGGTGGAGAATCTTCAAAGACTCAAAATTAACCTGCCACCTGACCCAGTCATACCATTCCTGGGAATATACCCACAAGACTCATCCCATTGCAGAGACACATGCTCAACCATGTGTATTGCAGCTCTCTTCACAATATGGAAGAGCTGGAAGCAACCCAATTGTCCCCTCAACTGATGAGTGGATAAAGATAATGTGGTATGCCTACAGAATGGAATTTTATGGAGCAGTACAGAAAGATGACATCACAAAATTTGGAGATAAATAGATGGAACTAGAAGTCATTATGCTAAGTGAAGTAATACGGTCCCAGAAAAACAAGTGATGTATGGTGTCCCTGATTTGAGGAGGTAGCAACAAATCCTTACATGTGAGGTAAACTGTGAAATTCTTCTTTTTTAGTAAACACCATGTTACCTGATGCTTCTATTAAAAAAAATAGTACATGAAAAAAGATATCGATTGGGTACATAATTTAGGAACCTAAAGTAATATTTTTCTTACCTCTGTGGAACTCTGTTAAAATGTGAATAGTTAATAAAAAATTAATAAGACAATACCCCTGAACTGATTCCATTCTTGGTTTTATATTACTTAAATACATTTTTTTTCTTTCTGGTTGTCTGTCTTTTCCACAGAATAAAATAAAGATATCAGAGTTAAAAAAAAAAAAGAAGAATGGAAAACAAACTTGATAAACAAAAACACATTTGACAAAGAAACACACCACCTAAATTTATTTTAAGAACCCCAAATTTTATAAGCTCTACGTCAGCAATTGGATTAAACTTACCAAAAGGGAAAGGATTTATGTTTAAGGGATACTCCTATTTTGGGAAAATAAAATATTTCATAGTGCTCACTTACACAGGTAGGATTTAGAATAGAGCTTACCAAAAATGCATGAAGCAGGGTTTACTTTTAATAGTGTTAGATAAGTTAGAGAAAATAATGCAAAATAACTGGAGATGAATCAATCCACAACAGAACATCTTACTGTATTCACCAACACCCGGCAGCATTAGCAGAGAATTTCTAACTGCTCAAAGGCTGCACGAAACGCATATTTTATGTACTTAGGTAAAAATTTCATTGTCCTACCATATGATGCAGCATTAACAGGGAAATTTGTATTAAAAACATCAGCGTCCTCAACCGGAATCTCGAGAATTCTTTCCTCTTCCCCTACAAAGCCTTCCATGCTCACTTCATCTGCTATCCCAGCACAACCTAAATTTTAGAAATAATTATTTATTTACAACACAAGTATTTAATAAACGGGTAAAAATTCCAAACAAATTAATTCTTTAATTAAGTTTCCAGGATTTCATTTGTGTTAATTTCAATTTATTAGGTATTTTGGGAGACTGGTACTTATAGGAGAGAAATGTTTCCCTGAATTATTATCCTCCTGTTTTACAAAGAACTGCTTTATACAAATGGCTTCCTGAGTTTTATTTCTGGGACAAGGTATAGCTATGCCACCCAGGCTGGTCTTCCTATAGAGACCCTGCAGGTTAGACTGTGTAGCTGTAGTTCTAGGACTGTACCCATGTACTGCCATGTCTTTCACTGAAAATAGCTTTTGGGGTGTTTCTTTTCTTTTTGTCTTTTTGAGACAGGGTCTCCATGTATCACTAGCTGGCCTCGAACTCGCTCTGTAAAACAGGCTGGCCTTGAACTCACAGAGATCCACCTGCCTCTGCCTCCAAAGTGCTAAGATTAAAGGCGTGCACCACCACGCCCGGCTCATAAAAATAGCTTTTTTAATTTATAAAACATATTAGCTTGAAATGGATATTATACCTCATAAGACATTAGAAATTTATAAGAACGGTTCTAGTCTACAAAGTCCCCTTTCCATAGAATTGACACTAGAAACTCATTTATGCTATCCCACGCTCTATGGATAGAAACAGAGGAAAATCTACCAAATCCCTTCTATACCAAAACCAGGCAAAAATACAACCAAAAAAGCAACAATAGACCCATTACATTAATGAACAGAGATGCAAAAATTCTAAACCAAATACTTGCAAACCACATACAGGCACACATCAGAAATGTCATCCTTCATGTCCCAGTCTGATTTATAGCACAGATGCAGGGATGGTTTAACATATGTAATTCAATAAATGTCACAAGCATATAAATGGACTCAGAGACAAAAACCACACGGTCATCTCACCTAGTGTGGAAAATTCTTCGACAAAATTCAACATGCCTTAATCTATAAACTTCTGGAGGGAAATGGACTGCGGGGAACATTTCTTAATATAATTAAAGCCATATACAACAAACACACAGCCAACATCATTCTAAAAGGGGCAAAATTCTAAGCATTCCCCTTAAAACTCAGGAACCCAGGAAGGTTGCCTCCTATCTCCAATCCTTTTCGACACAGTGCTTGAAACACTTGCTAGAGCAATTAGAAAAGAATGGAAATTAAAGGAGTAGTAATTGAAAAAGAGGAGGTCCAACTGTCCCTTTTTGCAGATGACTTCATAGTTTACCTAAGGGATTCAAAACACTCCACCAGAAAACTCCTAGAAATGATTCAGAGTTTCAGTAATGTGGAGGGTTACAAAAGTGACCTATTAAAATCAGTACCCTCTCTTTACAACAACAACAAGCAATTGGAGAATGAATACAACTATAATTTCTCCATTCACAATAGCCTAAAAAAATCTCAGAACAAACCTGACCAAAGACACTAGGTCTCTACAACAAAAATTTTAAACCCTTGAAGAAGCAGATTGAAAAAGACAGCAAAAGCGAGAAAGACATCCCATGCTCATGGATTGGAAAAATTAACATAATAAAAATGACCATCCTGCCCAATGATCCTACAGCTTCAATGGCAATGCTAAATAAAATCCTCATGAGTTTCTTTGACCCTCAATAGACAAAGCAAATCTGAGTAAAAAGACCAAGGTAGGGTGTGATTAGTATACCAGACTTCAAACTATATTTACAGGGCTATCGTCATAAAAACAGCCTGTTAACTGTCCAGAAAACGGACCTATTGATCAATGGATTAAAACTGAAGATCCAAACCTGAGCACATGCAATTTCAGGCACCTCATATTTGATAAAGGGTCCAAGAAGACTCAGTGGAGGGAAGACAGCATCTTCAGCAATTGGTGCTGGCAAAACTGGATCATCACTTATGGAAGAATAAAACTAAACCCCAAACATTCAGTCTGTAGAAAAATCAACTCCAAATGGACCAAAGAATTCAATGTGAAACCTGAAACTCTGAAAATGATAGAAGAGAACATTGGCAGTAACCTACAAGATATCAATGTAGGAAAAGTCTTTCTAAATCAGGCAGGAACTGCACTGGAATTAAGATCGGCAATCAAAAAGTGGGACCTCATTAAACTCAAAAGTTTCTGTACAGCAAATGAAACAATCAAAGAAGTGAGGAGAAAACCCACAGAGTGGGAGGATTAATACACATCCACTGTATATAAATTCCTCAGAAAAACAAAGGAGCAAGAAAACAATCGACCCAATCAAAAGATGGAGGAAAAGCTGAACAGAGCCTTCACCAATGAAGAAGTGCAGAAACTTTAAAAAGTGTTCAACACTGCTAATAATTAAGGAAATGCAAATGAAAACCACTTTAAGATTTCATCTTGCCCTGATAAGACAGGCCATGATTAAAAAAACAAATGATATCAAATACTGGAGAGTTTGTGGAGAAGGGGAAACCCCTTTCACTGATGGTTGGAATGTGAACTCATGCAAGCCCTATGGAAAGCAGGGTGGAGAATCTTCAAAGACTCAAAATCAACCTGCCACCTGACCCAGTCATACCATTCTTGTGTATATACCCACAAGACTCATCCCATTGCAGAGACACATGCACAACCATGTGTATTGCAGCTCTCTTCACAATAGGGAAGAGCTGGAAGCAACCCAATTGTCCCCTCAACTGATAAGTGGATAAAGAAAATGTGGTATGCCTACAGATTGGAATTTTCTGGAGCAGTAGAAAAAGATGACATCGCAAAATTTGCAGATAAATGGATAGAACTAGAAGTCATTATTCTAAATGAAGAAATACAGTCCCAGAAAAACAAGTGATGTATGGTGTCTCTGATTTGAGGAGGTAGCAACAAATCCTTCTATGTGAGGTAAACTTTGAAATTCTTCTATTTAGTAAATACCATGTTACCTGATGCTTCTATTAAAAAAATAGTACATGAAAACAGATATCAAAATGGTACATAATTTAGGAACCTAAAGTAATATTTTTCTTACCTCTGTGGAACTCTGTTAAAATGTGAATAGTTCAATAAAAAATTAATAAGACAATACCCCTGAACTGAGTCCATTCTTGGTTTTATACTACTTTCATACATTTTTTTCTTTCTGGCTGTCTGTCCTTTCCAAAGAATAAAATAAAGACATTGGAGTGAAAAAAAGAACAGAAAACAACCTTGATAAACAAAAACACATTTGACAAAGAAACACACCACCTAAATTTAAGAACCCCACATTTTATTATCTCTACATCAACAATTGAAATAAACTTACCAAAAGGGAAAGGATTTATGTTTACAGGATACTCCTATTTTTGGAAAATAAAATATTTCATAGTGCTCACTTACACAGGTAGGATTTAGAATAGAGCTTAAAAATGCATGAAGCAGGGTTTACTTTTAATAGTTACTTAAGTGAAAGACAATAACACAAACTAACTGGAGATGAATCAATCCACAACAGAACATCTTACTGTATTAAGCAACACATGGCGGCATTATCACAGAATATGTACTTGCTCAAAGGCTGCACAAAATGCATATTTTATGTACTTAGGTAAAAATTCCATTGTCGTACCATATGATGCACCATAAACAGGGAAATTTGTATTATTAACATCAGCGTCCTCATTCGGAATCTCAATGAGAATTCCTTCCTCTTCCCCTACAATGACTTCCGTGCTCACTTCATCTGCTATCTCACCGCAACCTAAATTTTAGAAATAATTATTTGCTTACAACACAAGTATTTAATAAATGGGTTAAAATTCCAAACAAATCATTTCTTTAATTAAGTTTCCAGGAATTCATTTGTGTTAATTTCAACTTATTATGTATTTGGGGAGACTGGTACTTAAAAGAGAGAAATGTTTCCCTGGAATATTATCTTACTGTTTTAGAAACAAATACTTTATACAAATGGCTTTTTGATTTTTATTTCTGAGACAAGTTATATATATGCTGCCCAGGCTGGTCTTGATATAATGATCCTCCTGCATCAGACTGTGTCATACTAGGACTGCACCCATGCCTTTCAATGAAAACAGCTTTTTAATTTATAAAATATATTAGTTTGAAATGGTATTTACATCTCATAAGAGATTAGAAGTTTATAAAAGATGTTCTAGTCTACAAATTCCCCTAATGGTTCCCATACAAATAACACTAGAAACTCATTTATGCTACCCCATGTTATATGGATAGAAACAGAGGAAAATCTACCAAATCCCTTCTATACCAAAACCAGGCAAAATACAACCAAAAAAGAAAACAATAGATCCATTACATTAATGAACAGAGATGCAAACCACATAAAGGCACACATCAGAAATGTCATCCATCATGACCCAGTCTGAGTTATAGAAGGCATGCAGGGATGCTTTAACATATGGAATTCTATAAATGTCATAAGCACATAAATGGACTGAAGGACAGGAACCACGTAGTCATCTCAACTAATTTGGAAAAAGCCTTTGACAAAACTCAACATGCCTTAATCTATAAATTTCTGGAGGGAAATGGACAGGGGGGAACATTTCTCAACATAATTAAAGCCATATACAACAAACCCACAGCCACCATTATTCTAAATGGGGATAAATTAGAAGCATTGCCCTTAAAAGTCAGGAACCAGCAATATTGCCTCCTATCTCCAATCCTTTTCAACACAGTGCTTGAAACATTTGCTAGAGGAATTAGAAGAAAAAGGAAATTAAAGGCGTAGTAATTGAAAAAGAGGAGGTCCAACTGTCACTTTTTGCAGGTGACTTCATAGTTTACCTAAGGGATGCAAAAAACTCCACCAGAAAACTCCTAGAAATGATTAAGAGTTTCAGTAATGTGGCGGGTTACAAAAGTGACCTATTAAAATCAGTACCCTCTCTTTACACCAACAATAAGCAATTGGAGAAGGAATACAAGTATAATTTCTCCATTCACAATAGCCTAAAATAATCTCAGAACAAACCTGACCAAAGACACTATAGGTCTCTACAACAAAAATTTTAAACCCTTGAAGACAGATTGAAGACATCAAAAGAGGGAAGGACCTCCCATGCTCATGGATTGGAAGAATTAATAAAGTAAAAATGACCATCCTACCCAGTGTTCCTACAGATTCAATGGCAATGCTAAATAAAATCCTCATGAGTTTCTTCATAAACTTAGAAAAAATATCCTAAAATTGATATGGAAAAACAAAAGACCCTGAATAGCCAAAGCAATCCTCAGCAAAAAGACCAAGGCTGGATGTGATTAGTATACCAGACTTCAAACTATATTACAGCATATTAGTCATAAAAACAGCCTGTTACTGGCAAAAAAAAACAGACCTATAGATCAATGGAATAAAACTGAAGATCCAAACCTGAGCACATGCAATTTCAGGCACCTCATATTTGACAAAGGGGATAAGAAGACTCAGTGGAGGAAAGACAGCATCTTCATCAAATGGTGCTGGAAAAACTGAATCACCACTTATGGAGGAATAAAACTAAACCCCTACCTTTCACTCTGTAGAAAAATCAACTCCAAATGGATCAAAGAATTCAATGTGAAACCTGAAACTCTGAAATGATAGAAGAAAACATTGGCAGTAACCTAGAAGATATCAATGTAGGAGAAGTCTTTCTAAATCAGGCAGCAAATGAACTGGAAATAAGATCGGCAATCAACAAGTGGGACCTCATTAAACTCAAAAGTTTCTGAACAGCAAATGAAACAATCAAAGAAGTGAAGAGAAAACCCACAGAGTGGGAGGATTGATACATATCCAGTGTATATAAATTCCTCAAAAAAACAAAGGAATAAGAAAACAAATGAACCCATCAAAAAATGGAGTAAAAGCTGAACAGAGACTTCACAAATGAAGAAGTGCAGAAACATCTTAAAAAGTATTCAACACTGCTAATAATTAATGAAATGCAAATTAAAACCACTTTAAGATTTCATCTTGCCCTGGTAAGATTGGCCATGATCAAGAAAACAAATGATACCAAATACTGGAGAGGTTGTGGAGAAAGGGGAACACTCATTCACTGCTGGTTGGAATGTGAACTCATGCAACCCCTATGGAAAGGAGGTTGGACAATCTTCAAAGATTCAAAATTAACCTGCCATCTGACCCACTCACTCCTGGGTATATACCCACAAGACTCATTCCATTGCAGAGTTACATGCACAACCATGTTTAGTGCAGCTCTCTTCACATTAGCGAAGAGCTGCAAGCAACCCAGGTATCCCTCAACTGATGAGTGGATAAAGAAAATGTGGTATACCTAGAGAATGTAGTTTTATGCATCAGTAAGAAAGATGACATTGTGAAATTTGCCATTATGCTAAGTGAAGTAATAAAGTCCCAGAAAAACAAGCGATGTATATTGTCCCTCACTTGTGGAGCTAGCACCAAATCCTTATATATAAGACAACTGAGTAATTCTTTTTCCTTTTTAGTAAATATAATACCATATTACCTGATACTTCTATTAAAACATAGTACATTAACACATACATCAACTTGCTATATATATATATAATTACAAATTTAAAGTAATCTTTTTTTTTTTTTGGTCTTTTTGAGACAGGGTCTCCCTTTAGTCCCAGCTGGCCTGGAGCTCACTATGTAGACCAGGCTGGCCTTGAACTCACAGAGATCTGCCTGCCTCTGCCTCCTGAGTGCTGGGATTAAAGCTGTGCACCACCACGCCCAGCTAAAGTAATCTTTCTTTTACCCATGTGAAACTCTGTTAAAATGTGAATAGTTCAATTAAAAATTAAGAAAAAAGTAACCCTGAATTGATTTCATTCTCTGTTTTATAATATTACTTGAATTAAATCTATTTTTCTCTTTCCTACTGCTTGTCTTTTACATGCAGCCAATCAAATAAAGATTTTGGAGCACTAAAAAAAGATAAAATGGAAAAAAATACATGATAAACTAACACACATTTGACAAAGAAGTACACCACCTAAATTTATTTTAAGAACCCTACATTTTATTATTTGTATGTCTCCAAATGAAATAAATTTTCCAAAAGGGGAAGGATTTATTTTTAAAGGATACTCCTACTTTTGGAAAATAAAGTATTTCATAGTGCTCACTTACACAGGTAGATTTTAGAATAGATCTTAACAAAAATGCATGAAGCAGGGTTTACTTTTAATAGTGTTAATTATGTGACAGAAATTAATGCAAACTAACTAGAGATGAATCAATCCACAATAGAATATTTTACTGTATTACCAACATATGGCAGCAGTAGCCCAGAATATGTAATTTCTCAAAAGCTGCATAAAATGCATATTTTATGTACTTAGGTAAAAATTCCATTGTCCTACCATATGATGCAGCATAAACAGGGAAAATTATTTTATTAACATCAGTGTCCTTAAGCTAAATCTCGAGGAGAATGCCTTCCTCTTCCCCTACAATGCCTTCCATGCTCACTTTATCTGCTATCTCACCACAACCTAAATTTCAGAAATAATTATTTGAATACCCCAAGTATTTAATAAATGGGTAAAAATCCCAAACAAATTAATCCTTAAGTTTCTAGGATTTCATTTGTGTTAATTATAATTTATTAGGTATTTTAGGAGACTGGTACTTATAGGAGGGAACTGTTTCCCTGAATTATTATCCTCCTGTATTAGAATCAAGTGTTTTATACAAATGACTTGATTTTAATTTCTGAGACAAGTTATAGCTATCCCACCCTGACTGGTCTTGTATTAGTGATCCTGCTGCCTCAGCCTCTGGAGTACTAGGAATGCACCCAGGTACTGCCATGCCTGTCTCTGAAAATGGCTTTTTAATTTATAAAACATATTAGCTTGAAATGGATTTTACACCTCATAAGAGATTAGAAATTTATAAAAAGGGATCTATTCTACAAATTTCACTGTTGGTTTCCATAGAAATAACACTAGACACTCATTTATGCCACCCCATGCTATTTGGATAATACTGTACCCTTAATAAAATAATTTAAATATTAGTCATTGAATAATCTTTAATTACATAGGCATATGTACACATGCACGTATACAAACATATAGAAATACATAATACTACTGCTCAAGTATTTGTGGACTCTCTTCAAGAAACAAGACTTTTAAGGACTTTATTGTGAAAAGTACTGAAATTCATTTAAAAATAGTGGAGTAAAATTATTTAAAAATAAAGAGAATCTTTACATACTTTATTTCTATTTAACCTGATATATGTAATACTAAATTTAATTTATGCTTTTCCTCTTATTCGAACACTGGTATCTTCTACTTACCATAGAAGAAATGTGAACATAAAAGTGGGGGAAAATGTGTTCTCTGAATCTTTCTCTCTAATAACCAGAACAATACACTGGTCTAAGTTTTCCATATTCCCATAGAACTTTCTCATTGTTTACACCTATGTCTCATGTCTCAGTCTCACATCTCCTCCTGTGTCCTTTTCCTTATCACTGAATTTTAAAAATAATAAAAGATTTAGAGAGGAACAAATGCATTATTTCAATAAACTATTTTGGCCTCTGTCCAAATACTTTCTACCATGTCCTGACTTTCAGATACAATATAGTACTCATTTGTGGAGGTGAAATGCAGTTCTCTGTGGAAATCTTTCTCTACGGAAATATTTGAAGAGTAGCTATACAAGAGCACAAGTATGGCATAAATTGTCCAGGTGATTCTGTAAAAGGGAGGCTCTTGCATTTCTGGGGCAAAACCAAATATTGTTTTGTCCACATGGCAAAGAAATAGATGTAACCTTAGTTAAAGTCCGCACAGAGAGGTGAAGAGAATACAGGTAGAGTTTTCATTAAAAAATAAATATGAGGGGCTGGAGAGATGGCACAGTGGTTAAGAGCACTGACTGCTCTTGCAGAGGACCTGGGTTCGATTACGACCACCCACATGGCGGCTAAGAACTGTCTTTAAAGCCAGGCATGCCTTTAATCCTAGCACTGGGGAGGCAGAGGCAGGTGGATGTCTGTGAGTTCAAGGCCAATCTGGTCTACAGAGCGACTTCCAGGCCAGCTGGGGCTACAGGGAGACCCTGTCTCAAAATAAACAAACAAACAAACAAATAATTAAATAAAATTAAATAACATGAAGCATGACAAGGAAAGAAAGCAAACCTGAGTAGCATTTTAAGCCTGTGGTCCTGAGCCCCAAGAAACCCGAAGCAACAATTACTTGAAGACCATAAAGAGCATAATTTTAGAACCTGGCAGAAAGCCTTGCATAAATACTCACCCACCTATACTCTCAGTGACAGATCAACCAGTTAGCCCTTCCATTCTAAATCCAGAGATAGGCCAACAGTGCTTACTGCCATGTGGAAAGAACACTGGCAGTGGAGTTTGACAAGAGTTGAAACCAGTATGGTAATGGTCTTGGCAAATTATTTTCCCTAAGACATTACTTATTCTATAAAATAGGAATAGCACTTTCTACCTCAGAGATGTGTTGTTAGAATTAAATAAAATTAAAAACAGCTAAAGAATTAAGGAAAAAAATTATGTATATGCATCTGTGCCTGCATGAGTTTACATGTACCATTTGCATGCATGTGCCCAGGGAGACCAGGAGAGTGTGAGTTCCCCTGCATGTGGAATTACAGGCAGTTGTGAGCTTCTTGATGGTTCACTGTGGGAACCAAACCCAGGGTTCTCTAAAGAGAAGTGAGTGATCTTAACTATTGATCCATCTCTCTAGCCCCTCAACAGATCTAATAACATGTGATAACTCAAATTTCTATATGTGTGAGCTCCATTCAGTAAAAGACAATAAATGTCTCAACTTTATATTCTTAGGATATCAACTTCGATAAAAGATTTCATGCCGGGCGTGGTGGCGCACGCCTTTATCCCTGGACTCAGGAGGCAGAGGCAGGCGGATCTTTGTGAGTTCAAGGCCAGCCTGGTCTACAGAGTGAGTTCCAGGACAGCTGGAGCTACAGGGAGACCCTGTCTCTAAAAGACAAAAAAAAAAAAAAAGATTTCATGAATGCTTCTCTGAGAAATACATTCATGCAGGAATGTTCAAAAGGACCCTTCTTCAAATATTTACAAGAAAGGGCTTAACTCTGCCTTTGTACATCTATCTTTGATATTATTTGCTTTTGAAGTTGTATTGTTGGTCCTTGTGAGTCGCTACAATGCCCTTTTATCTTACTGATATCATCCTCTTCTTGGGAAGAATCTTTAACTGCCATGTAAACCATTTTTTCTCGCTGCATTCGGCTCTGGTCAAGCACTCCAGCCACAGAATGTCCACTTGTGTACTCACTCTCTGTGACAATTTCTGTTCCACCTTAAAATTAAAACATGTATCAAAATACAGAAGTATCATGAATACAGAACCCTATGAATTAATGAGGACATATAAGGTATATAAAAATTCTAAGTGAAACTTCAAGTGCCATTAAAACAGTCATAATTTATACCTTAGATTTTCATATCTAATTTCAGTTTTTCACATTTATATCATACATATATATGAAGTGCTATATAATTTTTTGTATTATTAAGACAGGGTCTCCCTGTAGCCCCAGCTGTCCTGGAACTCACTATGAGAACCAGGCTGGCCTTGAACTCAGAAAGATCCACCTGCCTCTGCCTCCTGAGTCCTGGGATAAAGGCTTGTGCCACCATGCCTGGCAATGGCCTAGCGGTTAGGAGCGCCGACGCTCTTGCAGAGGACCCGGGTTCGATCCCCAGCACCCACATGGCGGCCGAGAGCCGTTTGAAACTCCAGTTCCAGGGGAATCTGACACCCTCTTCTGACCTCCGCGGCATTGCACGACACGGGTGCACAAACTTGCATGCAGACAGTACATTCATACACATACAGAAATAAATAAAATTAATAAAAAAATTTAAAAAAAAAATAAATTCTTATATATGGTTACTCATTTACTCCTCATCAAATCTTTATTAGGTAGTCAATACTGTTTCTGTCATCTTGTGGAAGAGGAAACAAGGCAGAAGAAGATCGTACAAATCAATGAAGGTCTCTCAGCTAAGTGGTAAAAGGACTAACATCCAAACCACCTAGTTCTATAATACATGCTCTTAAGCATTCATTATAATTTCTTTTTAAAAAATATTTTTCCAGGTGTGTTGTCGCATGCCTTCAATCCCAGCACTCAGTAGGCAGAGGCAGGCAGATCTTTGTGAGTTCAAGGCCTGCCTGGTCTATGAAGTGAGCTCCAGGACAGCTGGAGCTACAGGGAGACCCTGTCTCAAAAAGACCAAAAACTTTTTATGTATATGAGTGTATTGTCTGCATGTATGTAAGTACACCCATGTCATAGAATACCACAGATTTCAGAAGAAGTTGGCAGACCTCTTGGAACTGGAGTTATAGGCAGTTGTTAGCTGCCATGTGGGTGCTGGGAATTGAACTGGGGTCCTCTGCAAGAGCAGACAGTGCTCTTAACCACTGAGGCATCTCTCCAGCCCTCACTGTAATTACTTATTCCAAATCGAATGTTCCTTTGTTTTAATATTTTCTGCTATAATATATTCTTAGGTCTGAAAGAGTCTAAGAATGACAACTTGCTCCTTCCTGCTTTATATGCATATATATAAACTATAAATATAAATCAATATATAAATATTTATATATAAATGTATTATTTTAATTTCAATCCCGTTTGTATAAAAAAATCTAAACATAATCTAAACCATAAACTTGTTATGTTTCACAGGACCACCCAAGAAACATATATACACACGCATACATATATATTCAATATCTAAGAAGCCTATAACACTTTTTATCTTTTGAGAATCTTAGAATAAACCTCAGGAAAGATAAGAATTTCTAATTTCTTATATATCAATAAATGAAAAATAACTTTGTACCTATTTCCACATCATCTTCAGCCTCTGCTTTAAATATATACACTTTTATCACTTCTGAACCAAATCCATCTTCTTTAACATCTTCTTGAGTACCATCACTACCAATTTTTAATGGTGTGCTTCCCATATGCTCTAATTTCTCTCCCACATCATCTACTATAATATATAAAAGAAGAAATTTCAGTTAAAAAGTACAATGGTATTTAGTGCGATTTAAGTATAACTGCAAAGTAAAAAAAAAAAAAGTGTTAACCATCCACCCACTCAACTCCCTAGAAATGCTATGATTCAAGGAAAAATAATATTCAACTTCAGATATACCAAATGATCAAAATCATATAAAAATATTTAAAATTAAATGTTTTTACCAAAGCCATGCCTTTATAGAAAAAGTACTGAAGTTTAAAATAGTAAACATATATTTAGGTGGAATATATTGTTCAACTAGGATATGACTTTGGCAATGTTTATTAATATTTATTCATTAAATTTCTTTTTTAAATATTTTAATTGTTATATTTTTTATTCATTACATTTCATGCAGTTAATGTGACATTAATGTTATCCTTAAAAACTGTAGAGAAGAGAATAAAATTTGGAGCATAAATATAAGTTGTAGTTTCAAATACTATTTCTTATATGTTCATATATACAATTTTCTATAATAATGAAGGAAAAAGGAATAGAAAGATGTATTTATGGATTTTCTAGGCATATAATTTTGAAATAAAGCACACACCACACTTGAATTACGATCCTATCACCAATATCCCTAACAGAAAAAAAATAAGACACATCCTACTAATAAAATAAGTTCTCATAACAACACCCAAATTAAACAGAAATTGTTTCTAAAACTAATAAATATATCAGATCTAGGATTAGAAAGATAAAGAAAACAGCTGATTTTATAGAAATCGTTTTCCATAAATCATAAAATAATACCTTAGATGCTAATTTTTGTTGAGGCAGTTGAAGAGAATTTCAAATCACAAATTTTCTATGTGTCAATTTAGGGACGTTTAATTCATTTCAAAATCAAATACTAAGGAAATAACTAACAGCATACTACAACTGATTTCTGTTAAAAACTTAATGCTTCAAAATATATGAAAAAAATCACAGAGAAAGGAAAACAGTTACATTTGAGACTACTACTTACATTTTATTTATTTATTTATTTATTTATTTATTTATTTATTTTTTATGTGTATGAATGTACTGTCTGCATGTACACCCATGGTTTGTGCACCCATGTCGTGCAATGCTGCGGAAGTCAGAGGAGGGTGTCAGATTCCCCTGGAACTGGAGTTAAAGATGGTGCTCAGCCACCATGTGGGTGCTGGGGATCAAATAGGAGTCCTCTGCAAGAGCAGTCGGCGCTCATAACCGCGAGGCCATTTCTCCAGCCCCGAGACTACTACTTACATTTTAAATGTGCACACACAATTTTATTCTGTTTCTTCAAGGATGACATTAATGTCACATGAATACTATACATGAACTACAAAATGTATAGCTTATATTAACAAAAGTTGGCACAGTCATAAGTCACACATTCAAGCAATATATTACTCTTAAATGTTCTATCATTTTAATTTTGATCCTGTTTATATAAAAAAAATCTAAACATAATCTAAACCATAAACTTGTTATGTTTCACAGGACCACCCAAGAAACAAAAAATATTGCAACACTTGAACAGATGTAACAATTTTAGAACTATGAAAAATAGAATAAAATGCACTGAAGAGATATAAACTTGGTAATCTTAAAAGTTCTGGAGGATCTAAATGGGTCAAAGTCTACAATTCCCCTAGATCAGTTTCAAATTGGATAGTGATGACATCAAAATTATTTTAGCTATTTGAAATGGAAAAAAGACATTTGATGAAATCTCTACTTTGTAATGCTATCTTTTTAAATTTTTATTTTATTATTTATGTGTATGAGTGTGCTGTCTGCATGTAGGTCTGTGCACCCGTGTCGTGCAATGCAGCGGAGGTCAGAAGAGGGCGTTGGATTCTCCTGGAAGTGGAGTTAAAGACGGTTCTCAGCTGCCATGTGGGTGCTGGGAATCAAACCCTAGTCCTCTGCAAGAACAGTCGGTGCTCTTAACCACTGAGCCATCTCTCCAGCCCCCTGAAATGCTATCTTACCTTTGTGTTTAAACATAAGTGATTCTGCTGGGCATAGTGGCACACGCCTTTAATCCCAGCACTCCCACTCAGGAGGCAGTGGCAGGTGGATCTCTGTGAGTTCAAGGCCAGCCTGGTCTACAGAGCAAGTTCCAGGCCAGCTGGGGCTACAGGGAGACCCTGACTCAAAAAGAGTCAAATTATATATATTATATATATAATATATATACATATAGTATATAATATATACCATATATTATAATATATATTTATTATATACATATATTATGTATATATTATAAACCATATATAATGTATATATATTATATATTATAATATATATAATATATATTATATAATATATTATACAATATATAATTATATAATATATATCATATATAATATATATTATATATTATATAATATATATAATATAATATATATATTATAATGTATATTATAATATAATTACAATGTATATTATAACATATATTATATATATTATATGTATATAATATATATGGTTCCATTTTATTTAAAAAAAACTGAATACTTTGTCCATGAAAAGCAGCATTCAAATGATGAATATGAATGAAGTATTTTTATTCCACTATAGTTCCTAACTAGCAATTCTAGGATGACAATGTCACAAATATAAGATAATGATATTATTGGCTTAGTAAAGCTGTCATAGCCGGGCGTGGTGGCACACACCTTTAATACCAGCACTCTGGAGGCAGAGGCAGATGGATCTCTGAGTTCAAGGCCAGCCTGGTCTACAGAGCGAGCTCCAGGCCAGCTGGGATTAAAGGGAGACCCTGTCTCAAAAATACCCCCCTAAAATATTATGTCATAATTAAAATATAGAAAAATTAAAGCAGAAATTATGTACTTTCTCATTTGTTGAAATGAATACAGGATATACAGGAAAATTAAAAGTCCAAATTATAATTTCTGAATTTGGAATAATCATAAATTAATGAAATAATAAAAATATTCTAATGTGATAAATTCTGTTAAACATGAAAAGGATTAAGTGATCATATTTCCTTCTGGGACATGCAGTTAAAATTATAATTCAAAAATGAAAGCTCATGGAATAAAATAAATATTTTAGGTAGTTCTAAAATGTGTACCATAATTTTAGCTTTAAATATTTGCATTATATTTGCTATTCTCTCTCACTACTTTTCTGCTGGGATTCTGATTTGATTTCTACTTTTATTTAAAGTGTCATACTTTAAATTTAATGTATCCATTATTTCCAACTTAGATTAAGTGTCTCAGAACTAGTAATTTTTAAATGTACAGAGTAAACGAATTTGTTCTATTTTCAGTTCATTGATGATAAAACTATTTTTTTTCATTTTTTAACAATAGGTAATAATTTATGAGTACAAGCATCCTTCATGTAAAACCAATTTGCAAGAAGTTGTGCCCAAACCCACACAGCCCAAGGGTCCCACCATCCACCTGGGGGGGGGGCTGTATGTACAATCAAGTTGATCAAATAAGTGTCCAGTCTATATTGCTGTAGTTTCACCATTCACCCCAATCGCAGCCCTTACATTCTACCACACCCCCTCTTCCGCAGATTGTTCCCTAGGCTTAAAACTGATGTACAGTTTTAAGAATTTATCCACCAGCTTTACCAATATGTATTCTACATTCTTAGTTGCAGAAAATACAGCACTAACAGAGCTTAACTAGGCAACGAACTGACCTACATAAGCCCTTAAAGAACTGTGTTCCTTCTTTCTTTGTTCAGATATACAGTTGCTACTATGTAGTCCAAGCTTTCTTGGAACCTACCATCATTCTACCTTAACCTCTTGAGTGTTAGGATCATGGACATGTACCAAGATACCTGTCTTTCAAAGACTTCTTAATGTACATAAAATCTAAATACCTAAGATTCAAGTTTAAATATTTTACTTATTTTAAGGCATGCCTCATAGTACTGTTTTTCAATCCACCAGTAGGCTGGCAGTACAATAGCACACATAAAATTCTAATAACATTAAATATAAAAGTTGTGTTTTCTGTCAGAATTGGAAAGTTTCGAAGCATTCAATATTCCTTTGTATTTCAATGGAACTATTACTTAAATTTTCATTTTAGGAGAATATATAATATAATATTAATTTTAAAGCAAAATGGACTTTAAAGTATGCCCCTGTTATGGTACATCAATCAAAAGTATATGGTGGGTATTTTATCACTATACATTGCACTAATAATATACTATTGGGCTTTTAAAAATTAGCAAAGTACCTCTATTTTTTATTTTTATTTCTTTTTACATCATGTACATAAGTGTTTTGTCCGCATGTATGTAAGTGCAGCACATGTGTGCCTGGTGCCCAAAGAGGTCAGAAGAGTTCCCTTGGATGGGAGTTATGACACAGTGTCTCATCTAACCCAAGGTGGTCTTTAACTTCCTATGTATCATAGTATAACCTTAAATTCTGATCTCCCTGCCTCTACTTCAGAAGGGTTGAGATTACAGGCATCTACACCACATCAGACTTAGAAATGTTTATTTTTTCCTTAAAAAACCTTTTGCAGATTAATGACAGAAAATAAGATAGGTTTGACTACTTAAAATTCACAATGTCTAAATCTTATAGCAACTTAATACTGAATAGTTTCATCAGTAACTTTCAATAGTATACTGAACTTATTTAGTATAGAGACACTAACAAATTTTGCTATATTTTGTATGGTAATCATCACTTTTTTGAAATTTATTTTTGTATGTGTATGAATGTACTGTCTGGTTTGTGCACCATGTCATGCAATGCAGCGGAGGTCAGAAGAGGGTGTCGGATTCCCCTGAAACTAGAGTTAAAGACAGTTCTCAGCCACCATGTGGGTGCTGGGAATCAAACCCGGGTCCTCTGCAAGATCAGTCGGCACTCTTAACCGCTGAGCCATCTCTCCAGCGCCGGTAATCATCACTTTTAATGTCAGATTAAGATATAAATAAAACATCCATGGACTTAATACATATGACAGAATGCATGATATCTGGTAGGGGAGGATGTGTAGTCATGAATGGGGGAGGGGATCTAAATTTGATTAAGAACTATTATGCATGAAATGCATAAAACCTCAATAAATTTTTTAAAAAATTAATTATATAAATAAAGTTTTTAAAGATATAAATAAGGAGCTGCCTGAGTCATCTACATATATGTAAGAATATGCAATAATATTTCCACTGTTTTTAGTGGTTTATCTCATTCTCTTAAAAGCAATTTTTATTTTATTTTTATTTTTTATGAGTATGAATATATTGCCTGCGTGTCTGTAAGGGCACCTGTGTCATGCAATGCCTGCAGAGATCAGAAGACTTCGGATCCCCTGGAACTGGACTTACGGATGGTTGTTAGCCACCATGTAGGTACTGGAAATGGAACCCAGGTCCTCTGTAAGAGCAGGCAGTGCTCTTAACCACTGAGCCATCGCTCCAGGCCCTCTTAAAAGTAATTTAACTATTTACCTACAAAGTATTTCCTGGTTTGGTATAGTGGCACATGTCTGATGTCTGATGTCTGTAATATTAGCACTAGAGGTGCAGAGGCAGGAGGACCAAGAGTTTAAGGCCAACCTTGACTACGCAGCAACTTTGATTGAAGTCTATGCTACATGAGACTGTCTCAAAAACAGTGCTTATAGAATAAAAGGTTAACATGACTTCAGAATTACATTTTAAAATTAAAAGTAAATCTAATTTCTGGTTTTAGTTTTAAATTCATTAACAAGCATAATATACAATTATTTTATAAGCACACAGGCACACATGAAGAGACTTTCTATGTGGTGATTCCCTTCCTAGTACTTTTTGTATTTTGAAAAAGGAAAAAAAAAAAAGAAACCATTTTCCGGCACATGCCTTTAATCCTAGCACTTGGGAGGCAGAGGCAGGCGATCTTTGTGAGTTCAAAGCCAGCCTGGTCTACAAAGTGAGTTCCAGGACAGCTGTGACTACAAGGAGACCCTGTCTCAAAAAGACCAAAAAATCTTTTTTCTGAAAAAGTCAGATGCCTTTATCTAATCTTTTCTACTTGTAATTTTTACCCTTAAAAATCATGAAGAATTTATCTACCATTTTGTGTACACTGCATGTGTGGTGCTAAGGATGGAACACGGGACCTTGTACACACTTGGCTCTACCACTGGCCTACATTCCAGGCTGACTCACTTCTTTTCTAAGCTCCATCAAAAACATATCATGCCTCTTACTATTATTGATGATCTGACAAATCTATCACTCAAAATGCAAATAAATTATGGGCACCTTCTTCCTTCAGATGAACTGCTTGCTGCAAGCATCACAAAAAGCACCCTGAGTTGTTTGAAAATAGAACATAAACCTGGGAACAACTATAAGACACAAACTATGCTTTATTTCAAGTATTTTCAAACTCATATAGCCTATCTCACATACTATGCTAAAGTTCTTACTCCCACACCTGCCATGTTAAAAAAGAAACCAGTGGTTACGTAAGTTACTCTTCATTTGAAATGTATGTATTTATCATTAAAATTTTGGATCATTTAATAATCTCATGAGTCTTTCAAATATATGTATTTCTATTCTAAGACATTAATAGCTTTTTAAATTTCTTTTGATGTACAATTTTATAGAGTAAGTTAAAAATGCGGGTAAACTCAAAAAGCAACTCAACAATACAGTTTTGAAAGAAATTATTAAAAAAAAACTTTCCACTGACTCTCGTATGCATCTTTCTAAATGTAAAGTAATTGAGGCTATTATGTTTCACTTACAAGATATCATCAAGTAGTCTTCAGAAGTGCTCTTGACATCATCATCATCGTCATCATCTTCAGTTTTTATTGTAACGGTAGAACCAGGAACACCACCAGCTGCTTGAATAACAGTTTCTGTATCTGAATTAGTTACAAGAACCTCCTCTGATACCATTGTAGGAGAGTCAACACCTGAAATACAGTCTTGGACCACATGTCCCAAATGTCCACCAGGACCAGTAACAAGATCAGCCACAAAAACCTGCTCAGGTACCCTAACAGCTTCTGTAATTAGCTCAGAAGTCAAGATACGATCTCCATCTTCCTCTAAATCTTCTTCAATGGCAACATCAGCTTCAAGTACAGCTTCAGGAACAATCACTCCTTCCGTTACTACATCAGTCTCTGTAATGATATCAGGCCCATGGACAACTTCAGCTGCAAGGCCATGATCGAGAGTTATCCCATCATCTGTGACAACATCAGAAACTAACACAGCTTCGGGAACTGAAACAACAATATGGTCTCCATCTATATGTGCAGTACCAGCCATTCCAGCCACTACAATACAAACAATTATTCAAAAAGAAATAAAGTTATTTTATTAATAAAAAGTAGTGTACTTGATAAATGTTAAATACTAAGCAGGGCTTCAAAACACTGTTGATAAGTTAATTATAATAAAAACATTACTAATTAGGAGTTGGTATAGGTCAACAAAAAAGTCAATAAAATCTAAATTACAACCTTAAAAGTTTTTTAACTTACTGCCATATAAAAGCATAAAAGCCAAAACAAGACATCACCACACTCCAATTGAAACAGTTAAAAGAAAAGAAATAAGTAAGGTGATGAAGATCTCTTATGAGTTTTGGGAAATGTAAAATGGTAGAAAGAAAATAGTTTGACAGCTTCTTACAAAACTAAATATTCACTTACAAGTCAAAAATTTCACTCTTAAGGTATTTTACCCCAGAAAATTTAAAACTATTTTTACACAAAACTATACTTAATTATTGGTAATATTTCACAGTAGCTATTCTTCATAATCACATCAAAAGTATACTATACAAATATCGATCAGCAGTTGAATGTTTGGTAATACACCAACCTTGGCACAATTCGTACCATAGAGTAATACTTAGTAATAAAAAGTATTAAGATATCCATACATCCAATACCCTGAAGGAATCTCCAGAATCTTATGCTGAGTATAAAAAGCCAACCATTGGGGCTGGAGAGATGGCTCAGCGGTTAAGAGCACCGACTGCTCTTGCAGAGGACCTGGGTTTGATTCCCAGCACCCACATGGCAGCTAAGAACCATCTTTAACTCCAGTTCCAGGGGAATCCGACACCCTCTTCTGACCTCCGCGGCATTGCACGACACGGGTGCACGGACCTGCATGCAGACAGTACATTCATATACCGAAATAAATAAAATTAAAAAATAAATAAATGAATAAAAAGCCAACCATCAACGATGATAAAATGTATAATGTATAAATGGAATAATTTACATATAAATCTCAAAATAATAAAACTGTAGAGTTGAACAATAGATTAGTAGTTACCAAAGGTAGGAATGTATGTGAACACATAGTGATGATGGAAACATTCTGTATCTTCTCTGTGTGGTACTTACATGAATCTATACATTGGAAAAAACTGCCTAGTATTGTGTAATCCTGGCTAACAACCCAAGTCTGGGGAGGTAGTAGGCCCATGTGGGAAATATATTTCTGATTGTTAACTAAACCGCCACAGTACAAAACTGCCTTCTAAATGGTTATGTTTATATCATGGACAAAAGTGGCACCCAGCCTTAATCAGAGATGCCTCTCCTTACAATGAAAAATAGGGAATGTAGAGACTCATGGCTGCCCAAGATACAGAAAATAATGGGTGGATGATGGTCCAGCTCTAAACAGGTCACTTACGCCTAAGGGATCACTGAGGAAGAGAGGAAGTACGTAAGAGCTGAAGATAGTATGAAAATCCATTTCCTAGACTGAATACATCTAATGTAATCATAAACTCACATAACCGTAGTTACCTGCACTGAACCCACACAAACCAGCCATATCAACTATCACTCAAGGAAGGACAAGGGGCTCAACAGGCCCTACCATTTACCTCTTAGATAATGGCTACTGACAGATAAATTCTTGGTGAGGGGGAAATCATTGGCTTTAGTTGTGTATCCTCTAATGAGCCCACCAGGCTTTAATTAACATCTCCAAACTAACAATTACAAGTCCTGGTTGGTCTTGGTGGCTCACAAAAAATAAATAGACATGAAAATGAGAGAGAAATTTGAAGGGAACAGGGAGACAGGGTTGGTAGGAATGTAGGAGGTAAGAGTAGTGAATATACAAGGTATAAACATGTGAAACTGTAAAAAGCAAACAAATTTTTAACAATGGAAACACAAATATATGCTAAGTATGTAGTTCTAGATAAAAGTAATGTACCAGCCAGGCGTGGTGGTGCACCCCTTTAATCCTAGCACTTGGGAGGCAGAGGCAGGCAGATATTTGTGAATTCAAGGCCAGCCTGATTAACAGAGTGAGTTCCAGGCCAGCTGGGGCTATAGGGAGACCCTGTCTCAAAAAGACCAAAAAAAAAAGTAATGTACCAACTTTAATGTCCAGTGTTTGATACTGTACTACAGTTGCATAAGATTCTAGCAGTGCCGAGAAGGAAGTTGTAATTCTGATGGGTTTCCCTTTGTATGTGACCTGTTTTTCTTTTGTAGCCCTCAGAATTTTGTCTTTGTTTTGGGCATCTAGCATTTTAACTACGACTTGGCAGCAGACTACAAGACATAGGCATAGGAAAAGACTTCCTCAATCAGACAGCAGCTGCACAAGAAATAAGATCGACAATTGACAAATGGGACCTCATTAAACTCAAAAGCTTCTGTACATCAAAGGAAGCAATAAAGGAAGTGAGGAGAAGACCCACAGAGTGGGAGGAAACCTTCACAGCAGATACATCTGACAAAGCATTAATTTCCAGAGTATACAAGCTACTCAAAAAACAAAGAAGAAAGAAAACAAATGAATCACTCAAAAGATGGAGCAAAGATCTGAATAGAGACTTCACAGAGGAGGAATTAGAGATGGCTGAGAAACATCTTAAGAAGTGTTCAACATCTCTGATAATTAAGGAAATGCAAATTAAAACCACTTTGAGATATCACCTTACTCCAATAAGACTGGCTAGGATCAGGAACACGAATGATACCAAATGCTGGAGAGGTTGCGGGGAAAGGGGAACACTCATCCATTGCTGGTGGGAATGTAAACTTGTACAGCCACTATGGAAAGCAGTGTGGAGAACCCTTAGAAGACTCAAAATGAGCCTTCCATTTGACCCAGTCATACCACTCCTGGGTATATACCCACAAGACACAACTTACTGCAAAGATACATGCACAGCTATGTTTATTGCAGCTCTGTTCACAATAGCAAAAAGCTGGAACCAGCCCAGGTGCCCTTCAACTGACGAGTGGATAGAGAAAATGTGGTACATGTATACAATGGAATACTATGCAGCAGTAAAGAGGGACAACATCATGAAATTTGCAGGTAAATGGATGGAGCTGGAAGACATTATGTTAAGTGAAGTAACACAGTCCCAGAAAAACAAACGACAAATGGTGTCCCTCATATGTGGATGCTAGTACCAACAACCCAGATATAAATATTTCTCATGGAGAGGGAGGCATAGTAAAAGAACAACAGAAAGACTGCATCAGAAAATGGACTGAAATGGTGAATTGGAAAGGGGGGATGGGTGGGAGAGGGACACGGGTGTATATTCGATTAAGGCATATTTAATTGACGTGAGCTCAGCAAGTACCCAGTTTCGCCTAGACACTGTCTACAGGACACATGGTGTTTTAGGACTTAGTAAAAGTAAAAGTAAACATGTGTATATTAAACAACATTGGTTTACAGAATCTGATAAAAATGGTAATGCATCTGAATTAAATGGAGATATAATTCGCTGTTGCCCACATTTGCTTTACATAAAATCTGTAGAGCAAGAACTTTGGGATTGACACATACAAATGTTCTCTATAATTTCTCTGTTGTACAGTATCACCTTGTAGCATTCTCTTTAAGATGATTTAACGTAAAAATTAAGTTTGCTTCCCAAGTTAATCATATATAGTCACCCAAAACAACATGGGTGAATTTGATGAAATCTGTGCCTTGACTCCACCCTATAGTCATGTATAATACAACTGTCTTCTGGAGACTCATACGCTAAAAAAAAGGGGGGGGGATACAGAAAGACATGAAACCTTTTCATCAAACCCTTGCAATTCAAATCTTAAAACTAACTATGGGAAAAGATTTGTTTGTTCCAACAGGACAAAACGTCACCAACTTAACGGCTGAGAAAGAAAAGATACAGGTTTGCATTGAGTAGGATGTACCAAAAAGTGGCAACGGAAAGGCTGACCCGTCTGAACATTCAAAGGAAGAAAAGCCTCAGATTGCCATAAACATCGAACCCCTCTGTGGATCCTACATGTAACAACTAGTTATAATGAGTCCTAATGAAACTTACCTTCTAGGTGCCACAAAGGTTCTGATATGAGAGACTTCCTTGCCTTCCCACCCATAGAACAAGGAGAAATATGACAATGATGAGGTCGCTCCCCAACTGTAAATTGGAGACAACTATTGTAGAGGTAATCTCTTATAAAACCGGTAAAACTGCTTTCTTTAATTGACTACTAGACATGGGAACTGTGGAAGGGATTACTCTCTGTTCAGAACCAAATATAATACTAAAGTCCTAGGGCTATGCACTCAGGCAAAATATATTAATACAGGAGCTCTGACATCAGCAATGGATTGTTCTACCAGGTGGATGTTGGCCAGGGGATCCAAGGCCCCACAAAAGGTAAGGGCTCCTTGCCTCTAAGTTGGGATACCTACAGGAGGAGAGGCAATAAGACCCTGCTGCCGAAGACCTGACGTTAACATGGGAGGGATGTATTGAGACCACACATGCAAGTGTACAGATGGCCTCTGGAATGCCAGAGAGTGTTACCAAAGGCCACTAAACCAATAAAGCAAATATGGGTCTCCCTGAGTCAAGCAAGACTCCACCGTCAGCACCAGCTACACCTCACCTGCCTGGAAATACTGTGCAGCAGAGGCAGCCATGTGCCTGTATATCCCAAATCTAATTGGCTATTGGCTCTCCCCTTGGAGAAATAACCCATGGCTGATGCCACAAGCTTACATCCTCTACAGGTTAGGAGATGTTATAAGCCACAGTAAGACCCTGTCATATTTAACAGGGGGGAAAATTGTAATTCATGGATTAACATATCCAAACATGTGTCTATGCTAAAGTAACCTACCATAACTATTAGTGCTGCTTAAATACCTATATATCTAATTGCTTGTTCTTCATTAGTAGGATCGAAAGGTTATTCCTGGACAAACTGTCAGCCCATGAAAGGAAACAGCCAGAATTGACCAGAGTCCAAGTCAACAGCTCCAGAGAGAGTGGACTGTTTTACCTCTCATCCACCTGTGCCCCTTTTCTAAGCCTAGGGAACAACCTGCGGAAGAGGGGGCGTGGTAGAATGTAAGGGCTGCGATTGGGGTGAATGGTGAAACTACAGCAATGTAGTCTGGACACTCATTTGATCAACTTGATTGAACAAACAACCTGTCACCCCCCACTGGATGGTGGGGCTGTAGGTGTTTGGGCACAACAGCCTGCAGATAGGTTTTGCATGAAGGATGCTTGTACTCATGGATTATCACTTATAGCTAAAAATGAAAAAAAAAAAAGAGAGAAAGATGCAGGACAGTTATGGCAGAATGCATGATCTGGGATGGGGTGGGGTAGGGTGGGGGGAAGGGAAAGGGAAATATGCCTGAACTGAATTGGAAAATGATGTATGAAATACACAAAGCATCAATAAAAATAAAATAAATTAAAAAATTTAAAAAAAAAAGATTCTAGCAGTGGAGATAAATGAATAAAAGGTCCAAAAAAATTCTATGTAATTTTTTCCTCCTTCTTATGACTCTATAATTATTTTAAATTTGAAACAAAAGCAAAATACAAAACATGAAAGAATAGTATGCAAAAACAAAAGAATTAATACAACTTTACATTACAAAATATATAAATATAGAAGCTCCAGACTTCTTTAACGTAAAAGAATTGCTATCTCCCAAACTGAAAGACAACTTTCAAAGCCTGATTTAGAAGAAAAAAAGTTTCTCATTTTAGAATATTAGCCTAAATTTTAGACTATAATTTTTATATTAATTTTGAACAGGAAGAAAGCTTTAGTTTTTCTCTTGTCAAGCACTATAAATACTGTATGAGCCTAAACTCCCTTCATGAAAAATTCTGTTAAGTTTTGGCACCTTGAAATGGTATGGTAAAGGAGTCAAGAGAGTTTGTGGACCTACATGTAACACATTATCTATGTGAAATGATGCAGCACATAGCTGTTTCCACCTAATGCTCACTTCCTATAAAGCAGTATCTTAAAGAATGTGAAGTGGGACACTACTAGAGATATACAATGCTCAGTATTTATAACCAATTCATTAGGAAGTTAGAGATGGAGACTAGCTTATACCATCACAGAATAAGCTAAGAAGGAAAAGAAGGCTGAGCTTTCAATAGAACTCTATTATTATTATTATTATTATTATTATTATTGGTTTTTGAGATAGGGCAACTGGCTATTGAGCCAAGGAGAACAGTGAAGTCATGAATAAATTGCCTCAGCCTCACAGATGGTAGGATTATAGGCCTGTACCCCCACAATCTTCCTCCTTTTCAGCTCTTCTAAATCTCACTGTTCACAAATAAAGAACACAACCACAATACTACAAAATTGGTAGACAAAAGGAATATGCATAACACAGGTACGTTTTTTTGTTTACCACCATAGTCAATTAAGAGATGAGGAATAAATAAATAAATAAATAAATAAATAATAAATAAAATACATATATATTTTTTTAAAAAAAGAGATGAGGACAGGCCAAGGCTTCAAATTTTCAAATTTGGCATTGAATCAGACTGGAAATGTGATAGTTTTAGCAAAGAAAAATTGTATGCTAAACCTATAAAATTCACAGTAGTTTAGATTCTACATACAATGAAGATAAAATTAGTTTCATAAAAATATTTTCACAAATTAAAGATTTAAATACAGGAGATCTCAATTATTTCAGAGATTAGATTGATTTCTAATTAGCTTACAAAGAATAGAAATATAGAATAATATTAGTGTTGGTCTGTGATCAGAAAAACCTTCTGTAGCAGATTCCAAGATGGAAGTGATTCCAAGTTTACTTAGCTTAGAGTAGGTCAAAATAAACCAAGTCTAAACCAAAATTAATCCAAATGCACTCATTTACCATAATTATATTTATTTAAATTGAACTAAACAATTCTAAGCATCCTAGACCAAGAATTAATACACTAGAATTATGTCAAATTACTCAGACTAAGACGGCTTGCTAATGCCAGGCATGGTGGTACACGCCTTTAATCTCAGCACTGGGGAGGTAGAGGCAAGTGGATCTCTGTGAGCTCAAGGCCAGCCTAGTCTACATAGTGAGTTCCAGGGTTACAGAGACACTCGATCTCAAAACAATATTTTGCTAAATTGTTCTTTCCTCTTGTCAGTTCACCTGTTACATTTCTTTAAATTCCTAGGCAAATCCTTTGTTCAGCTGCATGAGTTACAATTCATTTAAAGTCATTTATCGCCAGGCGTGGTGGCGCATGCCTTTAATCCTAGCACTCGGGAGGCAGAGACAGGCAGATCTTTGTGAGTTCAAGGACAGCCTGGTCTACAGAGAGAGTTCCAGGACAGCTGGGGCTACAAGGAGACCCTGTCTCAAAAAAGACAATAAATAAATAAATAAATAAATAAATAAGAACAACAACAGAAAGATTGCATCAGAAGGCTGACTGAAATGGTGACTCGGCAAGGGTGGGAGGGGTGGGAGAGGGACATGGGTGTATATTCGATTGGTGCATGTTTAATTAACGTGAGTTCAACAAGTATCCAATTTTGCCCAGACTCTGTCTACAGGATACATGGTGTTTTAGGACTTAGTAAAAGTAAATATGTGCATATTGGATAACATTAGTTTGAAGGCTGATAAAAACGGTAATGCATCTGAGTTAATTGGTGATATAAATTGCTCTTGTCCACATTAGCTTTAACTAAAATCTGTATAACAATTACTTTGGGATTGGTATAAACAAATGTTCTCTATAATTTTGCTGTCATATAGTATCACCTGGTAGCCATCTCTTTCACCTATAGGATGATTTAATTTAAAAATAAAGTTTGTTTCCCAAGTTAATCACATACAGTAACCCAAAACAGCATGGGTGAACTTGATGAAATCTGTGCCTTGATTCCACCCTATAGGTATGTATAATACAACTGCTTTTTTGAGACTCATGGGTCAAAAATAAAAACCTAAAATAAAAAAGGGGGATATAGATAGATATGAAAACTTTTTTTCAAAAAACCTTGCAATCCAAATCTTAAAACTAACTACGGGAAAGGATTTGTATGTTCCAACAGGCCAGAGTATCACCAACTTAATGGCTGAGAAAGAAAATGCAGCTTTGCAGTGAGTAGGATGTACCAGAAAGTGCCAGCAGAAGGATTGACTCCTCTGGGCATTGAAGGGAAGAAATGCCTCAGATTGCTGCAGACATCAGGCCCCTCTGTGGATCCTACTAGTAACAACTATTTTTAATGATTCCTAATGAAGCTTACCTTCTAGGTGCCGCAAAGGTTTTAATACAAGAGACTTTCTTAACTCCCCCCCATAGAATAAGGAGAAATATGATGATGATGAGGTCGTTCTCCAGCTGTAGATTGGAGCCAGCTGTTATAGAGGTATTCTCTTGTAAAATCAGTAAAACTGCCTTCTTTAATTGACTAATGGACATAGAAACTGTGAAAAGGATTATTCTCTATTCAGAACCAAATATAATGCTAAAGTCTCCTTAAGCTATGCACTTAAACAAAATATATTAATACAGGAGCTCTGACATCAACAATGGATTATTCTACCAAGGAGATGTTGGCCAGGGGATCCAAGCCCCCACAAAAGGTAAAGGCTCCTTGCCTCCAAACTGGGATATCTGCAGGAAGAGAGGCGATAAGGCCCTGCTGTTGAAGACCTGATATAAACATGGGAAAGATGTATGGAGACCGCACTTGCAAGTATACAGATGGTCTCTGGAATGCCAGAGAGTGTTACCAAAGGCCACTAAACCAATAAAGCAAATATAGGTCTCCTTGAGTCAAGCAAGACTCCTCCGTCAGCACCAGCTACACCTCATCTGCCTGGAAATACTGTGCAGCAGTGGCAGCCATATGTCTGTATATCCCAAATCTAATTGGCTATTAGCTCTCTCCTTGGAGGAATAACCCACGGCTGATGCCACAAGCTTACATCCTCTAATGGTTAGGAGATGTTATAAACCACACGAAGACCCTGCCATACTTAACAGAAGAAAATGTAATTCATGAATTAACATACCATCCAAACATCTGTGTCTATACCAAAGTAACCTACCATAACAATTAGTACTGTTTAAATACCTATATATCTAATTGCGTGTGCTTCATTAGTAGGATCGAAAGGCTATATATTATACTGTTTAAATACCTAAATATCTAATTGCATGTGCTTCATTAGTAGGATCGAAAGGTTATGCCTGGACAAGCTGGCAGCCCATGAAAGAAAACAGCCAGAACTGACTAGAGACCAAGACATCAGCTCCAGAGAAAGTAGAGTGTTTTGCTTCTCATCCACCTGTGCCCCTTTTCTAAGCCTAGGGAACAATCTGCGGAAGAGGGGGCGTGGTAGAATGTAAGGGCTTCGATTGGGGTTAATGGTGAAACTACAACAATATAGACTGGACACTCATTTGATCAACTTGATTGAACATACAAGCCCCCCCTGCTGGATGGTGGGACCCATGAGCTGTGTGGGTTTGGGCACAACTGCTTGCAAATTGGTTTTACATGAAGGATGCTTGTACTCACAAATTATCACTTATTGTTAAAAAAATGAAAACAAAACAAAGCAAAAAAGCAGAGAAAGATGCAGAAAACTTACAGCAGAATGCATGATCTGGGATGGGTAGGGGTGGGGTGGGGGGAAGGGAAGGGGATATATGCCTGAACCGAATTGGAAAATGATGTATGAAATACACAAAGCATCAATAAAAAAAAATTTTAATCCTTTTAAACTATCCTTCAAACAGTGGTCTAATAAATTCTAAATTAATGTCTCAAATTTTCTATGTAATATTCATCCCATAATGCCAACTGTGAACCTTACAGAATTTATAAACCTTATGACATAGTATATTTACAAGGCTGTGTATGCTAAATTCTATACTTCACAAATATTTATGGAGTTGCAGTTATCTAAATTTTTATGCTAGCAAAAATTTAAGAAAATGTATCTATTTCTAATGGAAGTTAAGAATTTTGAAAGTTTAACAGGTGAGTAAACTCACCAGATGAGTAAATTTACCAGAACTAAAATTTCTAATTCCTCTCAACACAGGTCTCTTAAGGTTTAAACCATTTTGACACCTTTATATTTCATGAAATATCATACAAAAAATAATCAAATATGAAATTGTGTTTACAACTATATACCAAATATATGGGGGAGTTTCTGACTTCTAAGCATTCAAAATTTATTTATTACAGACAAATGGACATCTAACACATTTTAGTTCATTATCATCCCTAAACAGAAATGAGTAAATATTACTCACATTAGCAATTCTTCACTTAAGTATAAATCCAGGAAAACAATCTCACCACAGTATAAAATCAATTTAGTTGACATTGACTTACATACTTCAATTTGAGAGCATAAAAATTGAATTTAAAAGAATACATCATCTCAAAAATACAACTGAATCATGAATAGGTATATAACCAAAAAACAGGAGCTCTGTACTTTTTTTCTGGCCTGAATAGGTTTATTTGCTCTATTAAACTCATTTTGTAAATGCTTTCAAATAATATTATGAAAATACCAAATGAAATTGCAAGTACTTTTCACCCTTTTACATCTTATTCCTCCTTAAACAATAGTAAATATAGTTAACGAATATTTCCCTTCATGCTCCTAAGGCATTATATACCTAAAATTGTGTATAAGTATATAAAAATGACCCCCAAGAAGTTCTGATGTGTATCTTGTGCTTTCAAGTGTAACTTGGCACAGTCCCACATGCCTCAAAAAATGAGTTTAGACAGCTGGGGCTACAGGGAGACCCTGTCTCGAAAAGACCAAAAAAAAAAAAAAAAAAAAAAATGACTTGTGGCGGGAACCGGGGTCGCAGGGGAGAGCCCATAACGCGCCAGGCCAGGATCGAAAGGTAATTCCTGGACAAGCTGGCAGCCCATGAAAGAACAGCCAGAATTGACCAGCAGTTCCAAGTCAACAGCTCCAGAAGAGTGGACTGTTATCCTCTCATCCACCGTGCCCCTTTTCTAAGCCTAGGAAACAACCTCGGTCAAGAGGGCGTTGGAGAATTAGGCTGCGATTGGGCGTGAATGGTGAAACTACACAATGATCTGACACTCATTTGATCAACGTTGATGAACAAACAACCTGTCCACCCCCCACTGGATGGTGGGGCTTTAGGTGTTGGCAACAGCCTCAGATAGGTTTGCAATAAGATGCTTGTACTCATGGATTATCATTATAGCTAAACAATGAAAAAAAAAAAAACTGAGAGAAAGATGCAGGACAGTTATGGCAGAATGCATGATCTGGGATGGGGTGGGGGTGGGGGGGGAGGGAAAGGGAAATAAGCCTGAACTGAATTGGAAAAAAATGTATGAAATGCACAAAGCATCAATAAAAATTAATTTAAAAAAAAAATTGAGTTTAAAAAAACTTAAAAATTAAAGGGGGAAAATGTGAATTCCTAAACGCATTTTGGAATTAACATACAGTTTATTCCCAGAGGTCATAATTTGGATGCATATATGATGATTATATAGGCATCTGTTAGAGCAATACAAAGGGGAGGGAAAAACAACAACATAAATACTGGGTTAAAGAACTGACTGATGCCAAGCGTGATGGTGCACGCCTTTAATCCTAGCATTCCGGAAGCAGGGGCAGGCGGATCTTTGTGAGTTCAAGGCCAGCCTGGTCTACAGAGTGAGTTCCAGGACAGCTGGGGCTATAGGGAGACTCACTCTCGAATGGACCAAAAAAAGAAGAACTGAATGATATAGTTAAACTCTGCCCAAAACAAGCCTCTGGCGGGAAAAAATTTGGAATGACTGAGAGAAAGATGCAAGACATGTATGGCAGAAGGCATGAACGGGGTGGGATGGGGGCAGGGAGAGGGGAATGTGTCCAAATTGGACTGAACAATAATGAAATACACAATTCATCAATAAAATTATTTTAAAAAACTCCCCCCCCCAAAAAAACACTTCAGTTCGAACACAAAAATGCTTTAAAATACTAAAATATTTCAACAACCCAAATATCAAGCAATAGATTAGCAGATAAACAAAAGGTGATCACCTGTAGTAAATCATTCGGTAATAAAAATGAATCAGCTGGGCGTGGTGGCGCACACCTTTAATCCCAGCACTCTGGAGGTGAGGCAGGCAGATTTCTGTGAGTTCAAAGCCAGCCTGGTCTACAGAGGGAGCTCCAGGCCAGCTGGGACTAAAAGGTAGACCCTGTCTCAAAAAGACTAAATTAATTAATTAAAAAATGAATCAAGCACTGATATGCAAAACATGAAAACATGTTAAGTTAAAATAAGTCAGACATAAAAGGCCATATATGATATGGTTCCATTTATAGGAAATTTCCAAAATAGGCAAATTCATAAATGAATGTCTATGGGTGGTAGAAAAAGAAAGGATGAGTAGTAACTGGTAATGAGTATGAGGGTTTTTTTTTATAACAAATGTAAAATTAGGCAATCACTGCATAATTCTCTGAATGTACAAAATACTGAATTATAAAATTTTAAGTGGGTAAAAAGTATGGCCTATGAATTATATCTAAATGAAAAAGAAAAAAATATTTATATAAAAGCAGTTCAGGGCTGTGGGGATAGCGCAGCCATTAAAGGCTGAGGCTAAGAACCACAAAATAAAAGCAGTTCAATATGCACCTTTTAAATATAGTTAAATCTCAAGATACTGAGATGGTAAAAAAGTTGATATTAAAACCAAAACTTATTTAATTATACTGAAATTCATATATTACTCTATTCTAAAATCCTAATTGGAATGTAAATAGTTCTAGCATTTTGTTGTTTTTTTTTTCTTTTTTTTATGTGTATGAATGTACTGTCTGCATGTAGTTTTGTGCACCCGGAGGTCAGAAGAGGGTGTTGGATTCCCCTGGAACTGCAGTTCTCCTGGAACTGGAGTTACAGAAGATTCTCGGCCACCATGTGGGTGCTGGGGATCGAACCCGGGTCCTCTGCAAGAGCAGTAGGCGCTCTTAACCACTAGGCCATCTCTCTGGCCCAGTTCTAGCATTTTGAAACCTACCAACTATCCAGCCAAGAATTGGTAAGAACGTAAATAATCTCTAAATATTTAAGCCTTCTTTTCTTTGTTTTGTAATTCTTCCTGTGCCACATGTTATTTCTGGGATATGAACATGAGAGAAAATTTGAAAGGATTCATATTTGGCTCACAGCTTCAGAAACTCCAGCCCATTTGGATTGATATGGGCCTGAGGTGGCATGTGACTGAGAGCAAAGCAGCTCACTTAGAGGAAAGGAAGTAGATATGTCTATGCTAGCAGGTATTCAGGGTTTTTAATTTTAGCCCGTCTAGGCCCCCAGTCCACTGGATAGTGATGCCTTCGTATTAGGTGGGTCCTTTTTCTTATTTAATCCTCTGTAAAAACACCTTCACAGACATACCAAAACGCATACTATAACTTCTTAAAACCTTCTGAAACCAGTCAAATCAACAATCAAGATTAATTAAGACTATCTCAATTCTTGTACTAATTTTTCCTACCCCAAATAATTTCTAAATAATCCACAATCAATAAAACACCCTTATCTTTTAGGAGAAAAAAAATCTATATGACTCCATTTTTTTTTTTTTTTTTAGCTTTTTCAAAACAGGGTCTCCCTGTAGCCCCAGTTGTCCTGGAACTTCCTCTGTAGACCAGGCTGGCCTTGAACTCACAAAGATCTGGCTGCCTCTGCCTCCAGAGTGCTAGGATTAAAGGCATGCGCCACCACACTTGGCAGACTCCTTTCTACGTCCCTTCAATAATCACCTCAATCCTTATTGGGGTACCAAGCCATACTTACCTGACAAATGTCAAAGAATCAAAGAACTTGAATGGACATTAAATGTGGATTTGGTAATTCAGCCAAGTTTACAAGCTACATAATATGACTGTCAAGACTAGAATACAGCTCTAGTGATTCTCATTACCTTGAATGTGAATTGTAAAATATGGTACCAAATTGCACATTCAACTTCACTACCTGAGAATAGTAGCAGTATTTTCTTTTTTTTTTTTTATGTATGAATGTACTGTCTGCATGTAGGTCTGTGCACCCCCGTGTCGTGCAATGCCACGGAGGTCAGAAGAGGGTCTCGGATTCCCCTGGAACTGGAGTTCTCCTGGAACTGGAGTTACAGACGGTTCTTAGCCGCCATGTGGGTGCTGGGGATCGAACCCGGGTCCTCTGTAAGAGCAGTCGGTGCTCTTAACCGCTAGGCCATCTCTCCAGCCCAGTAGCAGTATTTTCTTATCTGAGCAAAGTATTACTAATTCTAGTCCTCTATCACGGATTTCAGCTTCAACAACCTCATATTACCTCATGGTTCCTATTTACTTTTTAATCCCAATTCATTATTTCTCTTTTCTACTTTCCTATCTCATCTTTAGTTCTTAAGAGCCCATTTTGGCCTCTTTCAATTTGGATACTTCTTATCTCTCTATAGTTCAAGAATGACCGATCTTGTGAAAATTATTTTTTTTTTCTGATTATCAAGCATGTTCCTCCAAAATGATTACTATTAAGAGGCTACTGAAAAACAGAAACAAAAGTAAGGAATCTTTTATTAGAAAATAAAAAAAGAAAAAGTAGGGGGCTGGAGAGATGACTCAGTGGTTAAGAGTGTTTGCTGCTCCTTCAGAGAAACCAAGTTTTCTTCCTAGCACCCACATCAAGTGTCTCAAAAACACCCGTAACTGGAGTAGCATCCGCACACAGGGGACATACAAACAAGACCCAAAAATATTAAAACAAATCTTTCTTAAAAGAACAGAAAAAGTGCATGTGATTGACAACAACTCACTGAGGAAATGTTATCTGAGTATAATTACCAAGTGTACAATTTGCCTATATCACTTTCTAAGCATAGAATCTTTTTTTTTTTTTTGGTATTTTTGAGACAGGGTCTCCCTATAGCTCCGGCTGTCCTGGAACTCGCTATGTAGACCAGGCTGGCCTTGAACTCACAGAAACCTGCCTGCCTCTGCCTCCCAAGTGCTAGGATTAAAGAAATCTGATGGAAGTACTTCCTTTTCCAGCTTTATCAACAATGCAACTTGAAATTACAGAAATCCCCTTTAATATTTCCTACATATGGGAATATACTATCACAATATAATTCAATTAAGCACTTCTGTGTAGTGAATTTTAATTTCTAGTAACACATTATACCTGTATCTTAAGTTTAGTTACTTCAACCTTCCCATAAGTATTAAGAAGTATCTTTTTTTTTTTTTTTAGTCTTTTTGAGACAGGGTCTCCCTGTAGCCCCAGCTGTCCTGGAACTCACTCTGTAGACCAGGCTGGCCTTGAACTCACAGAGATCCGCCTGCCTCTGCCTCTCGAGAACTAGGATTAAAGGCGTGCGCCACCATGCCCGGCTTTTGGTCTTTTTAAGGCAGGGCCTCCCTGTAGCCCTAGCCGGCCTGGAACTTGCTATGTAGACCAGTCTGGCCTTGACCTTACAGAGATCCACCTGCCTCTGCCCCATAGTGCCGGGATTAAAGGCGTGTGCCACCGCGCCTGGCTAAGATGTATTTGAAATAAATTGTTTATATATGGCTTTAAGAAAATGAGCTGTTTAATGCAATTTGTAAATGCAAAAAAAATAAAAGAAGCTGTACAAATTTTTATTTCCTAGTAAAAGAAGAATACTTTGCTGCAATTCTACTTACTTTATAAAATAAATATATGTTCTTACTTTAAAAAGAAAATAACAACAACAAAGAAAATGCTTTACCAAAATCCTGCATAATCATGGTATGGGCCATTCTAGAGTCTGCTGTATGCAATCCAAGACTTCCGCCACCTGAATCCATAGTTAGCAAAGTTCATTCACAAATATCTGTAAAACAAATGGTTTTAAATTTTAAAATACATTTATATCAAAGTGTATTGTTTTGAGAAAAAAGTGCAATTGAAAATATGCCTTTCAATCAGGTATATAAAGCTCATTAAAAAAGAAAACAACAAAAAAGTCCAAAAACTTTCTTCAATGCTTTATGTGACAATCATACATAAAAGAAGGGGCAGGTGGAAGCAAAGCCAAGATAATGAAAAATGAGGCACAGTTACAGTGATGAGCCACAGAAAATAAAAACAAGCAAATAAACAAATCTGTAGGACTGAGGTCCAGTTAAAAAATAGGTTATAAATAAAAAGAATAATATGACAACGGATAATAGTTGGGATATTTATACATTACTAGAGGACTCAGATGTCTAGTATTAGTGAATTTCATCCAGTGGCTCTCATCCATTTCTTCCAGACCCAGATCAGCCCTGCAGCGAAGCTCTGCAGATAAACTCGTATTCACCTCTGGCTCCTGGGGTTCAACTTATAATGTGAAATGTTCTATCCCAGTTTCCCTGGAGTTCTTTGAACCAGTAATGACTTTTGGCCTCCTTCTACTATATTTTCTTGTCTCACAGTTTTGACTGCTTCCTAAATATGGTAAAGATACGATCAATCACATAAAAACATTTAGCAAATTGTCTCTCTCAGTATATCATCTACTTGCAATTATACAACTGATTTTTTTTCAGTAATGATTAATAAAACCATGCAATTCTCATGGCAGTTTTAAAAGCAATGGCTCAACCTGTCTTGCTTTCTATGTTAAGATAATCAGACAATATGGAACAGAATGCCAGATGTTGTTGCTCAGAATATTACTTATATGTGCTTTGCCACTCACAACAAAAGATTCTAAGCAAACAACCAAAACTGTGAATTTTAGAAAGCATTTATCACATTTTCTCTTTTTTTAGTAATCTGAGCTATATTACATGAAAGATAAAGTTACATACATGCTTAAAGAAAATTTTACCAAGATGCCACTGAAACAACATCGTTTCTTAAAGAAATACTGGCATATGGCTAAGTTTTTCCCTCTGCTGTAAAGCCCTATAGGTATACAACAGGCAAAAGAGTCTGTGAGAAAGTCCTTGTAAATGTGAACACAAAACTATGCTGTCAGTAAATAACATTTCTATCTACAAAAAGAATTCAAGTAAAACTGAATGGGAGCAAAATTAGACACCTTTGGAACTTCTTAGTTGTAGTTTATCTTTTTTCCAAATAGGTTATTGTCTTCTGTCTTGCTATCATTCAAAATGAGGACAAGATGACAACAGAAGTCTAATAAATTGCTTGTATGTTGATACGTTTAAATTAAAATTCCATAAGGACTTGTTTTTAACACTTAAAACTATACTACAGGAATTTAAGTTTTATTATTTGCTTCCTTTGTCACAGAGCTAATAGAACAATTATAAATATCTTAAACTGCTTTAAATTTTATTTAATTATTAAATGAAAGGGTAATTTGTAAATCACCTTTACACGAGGGGTCTGAAGAAACTGTAGATTTCTTATGTGCTGTAAACTTTGCAGACTTTTATTTTCCTTCAAAAAAGCAATACACTGTCTTTAGGAAATGTTCACCTATTGTAAAAATAAAATTAGATACTTTAAGACATTTGAAACGGAATCTCTTACACATCTTGAGTGTTTTTCTTTACTCTTCAACTTGTAGATTTCGGTTATGAAAAGCTCATCTCCTTTAAATCTGTGTTTATCTAAAGAGGAATCAAAGAGACGCCAACCAGAAAAAAAGCTACCATAGTGTCAAAATGTTATTGCATTTAGAATGTGATTCCTTGATTAAGTCACAATCGTCTCTATATGAAGTTTTGAGAACCCCTCCTTTTGTAAAGGAAAGAACCACCAAGGACAAGGTTTATCCTTGCCAAATCCATAGTGGAAAATCTGCCCTAACCCTCAATGAAGTATGAAAATTACAACATACAGTGCAAGTATCATGGGAAGTACCATACTGTATCAATAGCAAAGAAATCAAGTAGAATGCTTCTTCACATACAGGAAGTTTCAGTGAGATCAATAATAAATAAGGTAAGGCACCAGCAGCGTGGGATTTAACAAGCTACCTAAGCTGCCCAGTCTTCCCAAGAGTATACCACACATGCCTACTGAACCGAGGTAAAGCAAGTACGTTTCAAGTAAACATCTTTCTACCACCAAAGCATGGGCAGAAGCAATCACAAGGATCCGATTTTCCTCGCATCTGTCTCCCCTACACAGCTCTTTCGGGGGCCAAGCTCAATGTGATGTGTACAGGGTGAAGGATAGCAGAGACGTGGGAAGGAGGAAGAATGAGAGGATAGGAAAGTAGTATTTTCAGAGATAGACAAAGGAGCCCTAGCAAGTAGCAGCATTGCAGCTCTGGACACAGTTCCGTTCCCGCACACGTGCCCTTTTCCCACGGCCACGCCAAGTTTCCATCCTTTCCCAGTTGCACGCACACACGTGCCCTCTGGGATCCTCCCCATCGCCCCGGGTTCCGGAAAAGAAGGCTAGCGCCGAGCGCCTGGCGCCGGGCGCGGGACGCTGGCGAGGCGCGGGACGCTGGCGAGGCGCGGTGCGCTGGCGGGGCGCGGGCGCGGGCGCGGGCGCTGGCGGGGCGCGGGCGCTGGCGGGGCGCGGGCGCTGAGTGGGAGGCGGGGGCGCGGGCGCTGCGGGGCGCCGGGCGCTGGCGGGGCACGGGCGCTGGCGGGGCGCGGGCGCTGCGGGGCGCCGGGCGCTGGCAGGGCACGGGCGCTGGCGGGGCGCGGACGCTGGCTGACCGGAGAGCTGTCTGCCGCGCTCTCCAGAGGTGCCGCTCGCTCCCCGCGCCGCCCGGCCCCTCAGTACGTGGGAGCGGGCCGCCAACCAAAATGGTGGTGTTTCGGGGGAGGCGACAGTTGCCGCACACAGCAGCCCCCACACGGCACGGCTCTGAGGGCTCGGGCGCCGCTCCCTCTCACAGCCTAGCCCGCCCCGCTGTCCCCAAAGCCTCCCGGGTCCCTCAAGCCAGCGCGGTCCCTTGGCCACCTAAGTCTTTTGGCCACCACTGTCCCCTCAGCCAGCACGGTTCCGCGGACTTCGCTGTCCCCGCGGACACTGCTGTCTCCTCAGCCACTTAGGTCCCTCAGCCACACATCTCCTCAGCCACCGTTGGTCTCTTGGCCAACGCTGTCCCCGCGGCCACCACTGTCCCCTCGGCCACCACGGTCCCTGTGGCCACCTCGGTCCCTCGGCCACCACTGTCTCCTCAGCCAGCACTGTCCCCTCAACCACCACTGTCCCCTCCGCCACCTCGGTCCCCTCGGCTACTGTCTTCTTGGCCAGCTCTGTCCCCTCAGTCACCACTGTCCCCTGGACACCTCGTCCCTCGGCCACCCCTGAGGCTCCGTCAAGGGCCGCCCTGGCGAGGGCGACGCGGGAGAAACGACACGGGGGAGGGGGGTCGCTGAAAGAAAATGCCAAGGAGACGCCGCATTCTCCACCGTTTTGTTTTCCGCCATTTTCCTGTCCCCATAACCGACGGCCTCAACGACGGCTGCCGCTCGCGAGGCTCTGGCTAGGGGGAGAGGAGGCAGGCGGAGGGGGAGCCCCCCAATTCTCGCCACTCCTCCCACCTCCGAGGACAGCCGAAGGGAGAATGCGGGCGCCGGCGGCTGAGGAACGCCAGGGACTAGACGCCACTTCCATTGTTCCCTGCGCCCTCCTCGCTAGGCTGGGTGGGAGCCTCTCCGCGCAAGGAGACACGCCGCGCGGGGGAGCACGGTGCAGGGCTCCTTCCCGGGGTCTCCTTACCTGTCACGGCCGCCGCCTGCCCCGCCGCCGGGCAACCCGAGACCGCTCTCCGCCGCTGCGGGGGACCGCAGCTGTGAAGCCTTGAGGTCCTCACATTCGGGTTTCCGAGGTTCCGCAGTCCGAACCAATCACAAGCTACTCTGCGTCTGGGAGGCGCGCCGCCCCACGCTCCTTTATATCGCTCCTACTGCTGAGGTTGCATTACGTCACGCTACCCTTGCTGCAGGGTAGGGGGCCAAAGGGGGGAGCGCGCGCACGCGCACGCGAGGCCAACCGTGGAGCCCGCGCTGGGTTTGTGCTTGGAGACCCCGCGGACTTGCAGGAAGGCTGCGACGCTGGTGGAGTCCAAGTGCGCAAGCCCGGATCTTGGGAGGTCCCTGAGGAGTTTCCGTGGGAAGATTTTCTGTTTTCCAGGTTTCCCAAATGAATAAGGAGAGGACCAGTCGCTAAATCTCCAATACATGTTGGTTGGCATTTAATTAAAAAAAAAACCTAACGCAAATTATATATATATTATATATATGTATATATATTTGTGTGTGTATATAATCATTCCTACCCTAGACGAGTTGACAAACACAGCTGACTACAGAGACAGGAGGTACCCCTGTCTACCAATATACCTATGTATATTTGGCAATTTCCCTCCTCCATCCCCTTCATTCCTTTTATAATTTTTATGATTTTTAATGTTGGATAATTTGATGAAGAAAGTAGAAAATGGTGAAGGAAAAGAATGTAAAAAAAAAACTAGACAAGAGACTTGATTAAACTGAACAGTAAACAGTTCTTCAATATGTCACTTTCAGCATTTGTCTGTGTAAGATAGAAAGGTGAAAATTTGGGTGGATGTGGAGGAAAAAGTGATGAGATGTGATAGAAAAGAAGGTACAGACTAGATTACATTTGCAACGTGTCTTATTTCCGGAGAATTGAGCCTTAAGTGTAAGATCGTCTAGAGTCTAAACAGCATCAGGACATGATCCTTTGGGGGGCATGGAGAGTAACTCGTTGTGTAAAAAATTTAAATATTCTCAAATGATGTTACTGTTCTACATTATTTAGATAACTTTTTCCTGCTCTCTGTAACAATACACCTCTAAAATTTTTGAGAAATACAGATGATATGAAGGTGTCAGACTCAGAAGACAATAAGGCTATACCCTCTTTCCCTGTAAGGGGCCAGGTGATAAATATTTTACTTTTAATAATAACTAGTAGTAAATTTTGATTTTTTGTAGTTGTTATTCTTTGTTGCTGGGCATCAAACCCAGGAGTTACAGAATCTAGACAAACATTCTACTACTGAACTACATATCAATCCAAAAAAATTATTTTGTAGGGCTATCACATATTTTGTGGAGGTTCCTATTACAACTACTCTGCCTCAAATCACCCATAGAAAATTTGTACACAGCAAGCATGACTGCGTTCTAGTAGAATTTTATATACCTTGATGTTTACATTTTTATTGTTTATTAATGTTGTGAAAATATAATTTTTAACTACCTAAAAATGTAAATCTCTTTTTGTTTGCAGAATTTTTTTTAAATGGTAGCAGTCCATATTTGGCCTATGGTTTCTGGCTTGCCCATTCTTTTAACTATTTTTTATTTCCATTTTTTTCTTAGATAAAGGTATTTTACAGTGTATATGTGAATTTTGTCTGTATTGAATACCCTGCCTAACATTTAATGACGTTTTCCTAGTGACATATCCAACTGAGAACTAAAAGAATAAACTTAAAAAAGATGGGGTTTTATGTATTAATTACCTTAGTGAATGGTAGCATCATGGTAGATAATTTTTAAAACCTGAAGTTCACCTTTGCTTTTCTTTTTTTAAACATATAGCCAATTAAAATGTCATGGGAATTCTACCTTCTTAATATTTGTAGAATTCACCAATCCTCCTCCCATTTCTAACATTATACTTTGTTGAGATTCACATCCCTCCTTACTTGCATTACTGCAACACTGCTAAAGCATTCCTTCCTGACTATGTAGCATTGAAATCCCCAAATAAATAATTCTAAGTCAGAAAAATATCTCAAATTTAATCTCCACCATTCACCTCACTTGAAGCACTCACCACGTGGGACCATTGCAACACTTCTGGCTTATTTCTCTGCTGTAGAACCCAGTTTCAAAAGATAGAACAAATATTTGAAAATCAAATTGAAACATAAAAGGTAGTTATTTAAAGGAAGAAACTTAACTACTTTGTGGAAGAAAAACTATTAAGCACAGATTTTTGTTCTTTTTTTTAATTTTGTTTTCGTGTACATGATTTTAGTGTTCTGCCATTTCCTATTACCTCCACCAGCAGTAATATTAATTCGCTTCTATAAACTCTGTAATTTGTAGCTTGCTTTGTTTTATACATTGTTCAATTCACTCCCTCTGCTTTTCTTAGTAATCTTAGCCAACTAATAGTGGATTGCTACGGTACATTTAGAAACCAAATATTGTTGTCTCTTTTCTTAAATGATTCTGGAAACACACAGTTTGTAATCAGCTATATTCTCTTTAAACTGAATCTCATGTATGAACTGTATTCCTCCTCTTGCTTTCACTGTAACCTAGGCAACTCCTACCGAATAATACAAAATGAATGAACATAAGCATATTCTGGGTCATCTAGAAGACACTTTACAAATCAATACTACCGTACATCATGAACATTCATTTTATAGTTCTATTTACAAACACGTAGATAGTACATTATACTATTTTAATTTTTCTGGAATGATTCGAAATAAAAGAATCAGATTTCATTTGGAAATTATATGGTTCTACCCAGTATGCTGAACATAATAAAATGTCTTGGTGGTTAGAGGGGTGGAGTGAGTCATCCCGTAGCATACAATAGGGCAAGCCACATTCAATGTGCCACTGAAGTTATATTCATATGTGAGCTGCAAGTTATTTTCATCAAAACAACATACTATATGATATTAAATTAATTCTGCTAGTACATTCTGGGTTTTGTTTTACTGTTTTATAACTGTATAAGCATGAGAACCCCAGCAAACATGTTTCTTTCATTGTTATTCGTGTTTAAGTAACATTGTAATAAAACTAAATTAAGATTGAATAATAAGATTTTTCTTCTAAAATAGACAAGAATAAAAAATAAAAATTACATATAAAAGTCTAAATACTATCCTCAAAAAGCACAAGGAAACCTTGAGGTAAATAGCTAACGCCAGGTTTCAGGTAGGAAAAGAATAAGATGAGATTTTTGTCATTTTGTTCTGTCAAAGAGAAATATTTCAAAGGCTAATATAATCGTGTCAAAAGTAAATGGAACCTTCAGAGCATAATAGTGAATAGAACCTGGGGCTGGAGAGATAGCCTAGTCGTTAAGAGTGCTGACTGCTCTTGCAGAGGACCGGGGTTCGATCCCCAGCACCACATGGTGGCTGAGAACCATCTTTAACTCCGGTTGCAGGGGAATCTGACACCCTCTTCTGACCTCAGCGGCCTTGCACAACACGGGTGCGCAAACCTACATGCAGACAGTACATTCATACACATAAAAAAGTAAATAAAATAAAAAATAGTGAATAGAACCTTCAGAGCATAATAGTGAATAATGGAAACATATAGAATACAAAAGTTTATGATCCTGAGTCAGGATCCTAACAGAGAGGGATGTCCTACTCCCTCCCCCCAAAAAAACCCTTAGTGGATGGTACTTTCCTTGTTTACATAGAACACCAACTTACATACTCTGAAAATTAGGAATAAAGAGAAAAGAACTGAACATTTTAGTATAATTTTCCTTTGAAAACTTTCAACACAACAAAATATCCCCAGGATAATGAGAGTAGTGATTTTATTTGCAAGAAAATAATTAATGTATTAAATCAACATATTACAACCTCAAATGTGGCAACAGATCCAGACAACATCAGTGGGTGAAACATGAGACGAAATATTGAGAAAACATTAAGATTGATTTCAGGCTGTTGTTACCTGAATATCCTAGCAGCTTTCTGATCAATATCTGCACCAGAATTTGAAGCTATTCCTATGTTTTTTTTTAATTTTGACTGACTAATACTTAGAGAATAATATCTTATTGGGGTCTTAATTTTCATTTGTCTGGTACCTAATGATGTTAAACTCCTTGGTAAAAGTGTGTGTAAATTGCATAGTCTCTTTGATGAAGAGATTTTCAATTGCTTTACATGTTTTTAATATGATTGCCTCATTATTGTTTGGTTTTGATCATTTTATATTTACATAGCTGATATAAAGCGTCCTTATTTATTATGGAAATTTCAGTTTTATAGATTCTCTGTGTAGCATCTGGTCTTTTCATTCTCACCAGTCTCATAGGTAGAGCAAATATTTTAAGTTTGATGAGATCTATTTTGTCAAATCCTTCATTGTTTTGTGGCATAAATTTTAAGAACTCTTTGCCAAGTTTTACTTCACAAATATACACACATATATATTGCGTGTGTTGTGTGGTTTTTGGAGACAGGATCTTCCTGTCTTCCTGTAGCCCTAGATGGCCTAGAATTCACTGTGTAGGCCAGCAGGCTGGCCTGGATTCTAGAGATCTGCCTGCCTCTGCCTGGAAGTGCTTGAATTAAGGGCACGGACCACCAAGCCTAGCTCACAAAGATATTTTATTACTTTGTAAAAGTTTTTTTGTAAATCTTTTTTTTTAATTTTTTTAATTTTTCTCTATGTGTACGAATGTACTGTCTGCATGCAGGTCTGTGCACCCGTGTCGTGCAATGCCGCGGAGGTCAGAAGAGGATGTCAGATTCCCCTGGAACTGGAGTTTCAGAAGTTTCTCAGCTGCCATGTGGGTCCTCTGCAAGAGCAGTCAGTGCTCTTAACTGCTAGGCCATCTCTCCAGGCCTACTTTGTAAAAGTTTTATGTTTCAGATTTTACATTTACATTTACTCTCTGGTTTGATGTGTGATCTCTACTTTTATGGAAATGCATGACTGAGGCTTCCAATAAAATTTGTGAAATGATAACCTATTTTTTTGAGCAATGAATTTCTTTTGCATATTACTAAAGAAATACAATGGTTATATTCTTCTAGGTATATGATTCATTTTTCAGGTTCAATTGATCTATGTACATATCCCTTTACAATTGTTTAGAGTTACAGTTGCTCAATAAATTGGGTAGTAGGATTCCCCCAAACTTTTTTCTTTTGCAAAATGATATTAAATATTCTACTTCTTACGGCTTATCATAAATAGTTTACTATTAACTTGTCTCTAAAAATTTACATGTGATTTTAATTGAAATTGTGTTAATGTATACATATCTTTGGAGGGAACTAATATCATTATGATGATAGTTCTTGGAAATCTTCAACATGGCATGGGCATTTATTTAGGTATTCTTGAATTTGTTTCATTAAGATTTTGCCAGTTTAGCAAAAACATACTTCCCAAGACTATTAAGTTTGGGAACTATTAAAAGCAGTTGTTCATAAAAAGTGAGTTCCAGGACAGCTAGGGCTACAGGGAGACCCTGTCTCGAAAAGACTTAAAAAAAAAAAAAAAGTACTATTTTAGATTTTTTTTTACTTTAATTCTGATCTATTGGAATATTATATATCTGGACTTGGATTTGTTTGGGGTTCATTCAGTTTGTTCTAGTTTACTTTATTTTATTTATTAAGGTAAGAATACTTGGGCCGGGTGTGGTGGTGCATGCCTTTGATCCTAGCACTTGGGAGGCAGAGGCAGGCGGATCTCTGTGAGTTCAAGTCCAGCTTGGTCTACAGAGTGAGCTCCAGGCCAGCTGGGAATAAAGGGAGACCCTGTCTCAAAAAGACCAAAAGAAAAAGAAAAGAAAAACATGTATTTGGTTGACATCTCTGGACATTTAGAACTTAGAATACAGTGTTCCAAGCTCTGGCTTTTATAGTTAATGTTAAAAAAAAAAAAGTCAGCTGTACTTCCAATGGGTGTTTCTTTACATGTACCTTGTTGTTTTCTTTTTTTTTTTTTTAAATTAGTTTTTTTTTTTTTACCTTGTTGTTTTCTTGCAGCTTTCAGTACCTNTTTTTTTTTAAATCTTTTTGAGACAGGATCTCCCTGAAGCTCTGGCTGTCCTGGAACTCACTCTGTAGACCAGGCTGGCCTCAAACTCACAGAGATCCGCGTGCCTCTGCCTCCCAACTGCTAGGATTAAAGGCGTGCGCCACCACGCCCGGCATTTATTTATTTCTGTATGTGTATCAATGTACTGTCTGCATGCAACTTTGTGCACCCGTGTCGTGCAATGCCGCGGAGGTCAGAAGAGAAAGATCAACTCTTTTAAAACATATTTCATTTCCGGCCTGGAGAGATGGCTAAGCAGTTAAGAGCAGTGGCTGCTCTTCCAGAGGATATAGCTTAGATATCCAGCACCACATGACGGCTAAGAATCATCTGTCACTACAGTTCTAGGGGAGCCCATGTTCTCTTCTGACCACTGAAGACATTTCACAACATGGATGCACTTATATACATGCAAGCAATACAAGCATACGCATACAATTAAAAATATTAAGCAAAACATTAAAATATGCATTTAATTTCACAGTATGATATTGTTAACAAAAAGGCACAACACTATACAGAGTGTTCCTAGCATTAATCATTAATCGTCCTTCATAAATGAAACTCCCTTATAGAGCAGCACTGAGTGACAATTCCATACTTCCTGTTTCTCCCCCCAGAAGTCACAACAGTTGCATGTATGAACTTACAGTGGTTGTGACAGCATGCACAAGACATGTCAAGCTCAAGCCAGACAAAAACTCTACATGGAATGAGGAGGTGGGCACAAATCCTCACCCTTAGCTAGGGAGATATAAGTAACTGAGAGCTGCTAGCAGAGTCCATTTTCTTTAAGGGTGTGGCATTCAACTGCTCTTCAGAAGACAGACCCACATCCAAGAGTATTTGCAAAACAAAAAGAGGAGCTGTCAGGTTTTTTTTTTTTTTTTGGAACCGGATGTAAAAAATTTGAGAAACTTCAATTACAAAAACCTTTTCTGCTGGGCATGGTGGGACACACCTTAAATTCCCCTCCCCCCCCTAAGGCCCCCGCACTGGAGGCAGACAAAGGCAGGTTGATCTTTTTGAGTTCAAGGTCAACCTGGTCTACTTAGTGAGTTCCTGGCCAGCTGGGGCTACAGGGAGACCCTGTCTAAAAAGACACACACGCACACAAAAAAAATCTTTCCTGAAAAGAAGTCCTTAACATCAGGCAGTAAAGGAGCTGGATTTTTGGAGTCAATAAAAAAGAACATGAAGTCTAGCGGGGCATTGGAAATGGTTGTATCTAGGAGGAATTGGAGAGGGATGGATATGATCAAAATACATAAATTGTGAATGAATTAATAATTTTTTGAGACAGGGTCTCCCTGTAGCCCTAGCTAGCCTGGAACTCACTATGTAGACTAGGCTGGCCTTGAACTCACAGAGATCCACCTGCCTCTGCCTTCCAAGTGCTAGGATTAAAGGTGTGTGCCAGCATGCCTGGCTTCTCTCTCTCTCTCTCTCTCTCTCTCTCTCTCTCTCTCTCTCTCTCTCTCTCTCTCTCTTTAATGTATCAAATTGTCGGGCACATATTTTAATACTTCATTTGTTATTTATTATTTATTTTTTATGTGTTTTGGGGGGGAGTCTTTTTGAGACAAGGTCTCCCTGTAGCCCCAGCTGGCCTGGAACTCACTCTGTAGACCAGGCTGGCCTCAAACTCACAGAGATCAGGCTGTCTCTGCCTCCCCCCGCCCCCCTCCCCGCCCCAGTGCTAGGATTAAAGGGATGCGACACCACACCCTGCACTTATGTGTATTTTTATGTGTATGTATATAAGTGCATCCGTGGTCATACAATACCCACAGAGTAAATGTAAATGTAAAACCTAAACCATAAAACTTTTACAAAAATAGTAAAGTACTCATGGATGTCAGCAGAGAGCATCAGATCCCCTGGAACTGGAGTTATGTGGTGTGCTGGGACTCAATCCTGGGTCTTCTGCAAGAGCAGGCAGCTCTCAACCTAGATGTCATCTCTCTGGCCCTGTTTTCTCCATTCTTTTTGTAGGTGATCTCTTCACTCCATTGATTATTCCCTTTGCTGTTCAGCTTTTAGCTTGAAAAATATTTGCTAATTCTAATGGTTGAATGTTGTCTCTGTATTTTTAACCAGTATTGTATAGCTTCAGGTGTTATATTTTATTATTTAATCTATTTTATTTATTTTTTTTAATTTTTTTTTATTAATTTTATTTATATCTGTATGTGTATTAATGTACTGTCTGCATGCAAGTTTGTGCACCCGTGTCGTGCAACGCCGCGGAGGTCAGAAGAGGGTGTCAGATTCCCCTGGAACTGGAGTTCTCCCGGAATTGGAGTTTCAGACGGTCCTCGGCCGCCATGTGGGTGCTAGGGATTGAACCCGGGTCCTCTGCAAGAGCGGTCAGCACTCTTAACCGCTAGGCCATCTCTCCAGCCCCTTAATCTATTTTAATTGTATTAATATAACTGATGAAATATGGGTCAACCTTCATTTTCTTGTTCATGGATACTACATTTTCCCAGAGCTGTTTGTTGAAAAGATTGTGTGCATCCATTGTGTGTTTTGTTTTTACCTTTGTTGAGATTTAGATAGCTACATGTGTAGATTTACACATGTGTATCTTGGTTGTCTATTCTGCTCTATTGGTTTTTGTGGCTGTGTATATGTCAGTACAATGCTGCTTTCATTACTGCAGCTTTGTACTGTACTTAGAAATTAAGTAGATGGCCTAGTGGTTAAGAGCGCCAACCACTCTTGCAGAGGACTCGGGTTCGATCCCCAGCACCCACATGGTGGCTGAGAACTGTCTTTAACTCCAGTTCCAGGGGAATCCAACACCCTCTTCTGACCTCTGTGGCATTGAACGACACTAGTGCACAGACCTACATGCAGACAGTACATTCATACACATACAAAAAAAAATTTTTTTAAAGAAATTAGGGTGTATAGTGTCTGCCCCATGCTTCATTCATTTTGTTCAGTGTGACTTTGGCTACTGAAGATAAATGTTTTGTGTTTCTATTTAAATCATAAGATTGTTCTTTTCTCATTATGTGAAGAAGGACATTGGTACTTCAACAACTGAGTCCATAGTATGCTTTAGAGTTTTAACAGTATTGATTCTTCCAACCCATGAATACACGGTGGCTTTCTATTTTATTGTTTCATATGTTCGCTTCAATTTTTTTCACCAGTGTTTTATAAGATTCATTGTAGAAGGGCTACAGTGATGGCTCAGCGGATAAGAGCACTGGCTGCTCTTGCAGAGGATCCTGGTTCAGCTCCCAGTAACTACATGGCAGCTAATAGCCATCTGTAACTCCAATTCTAGGTGATCTGATCCCCTCTTTCAAGCTCCATGAATGGTGCATGACACAGGTACACCTACCTACATGCAAGCAATACACTCAAGCACATAAAATATAAATAAAATATAAAATATTTTAAAAGATTCATTTTGGAGATCTTTCTCTTTTTCATAAAATAATTCTTAGATATATTTTTGTAGCTATTCTAAATTGCTTTCTTGATTTCTGCTGAAGATAACCAGCTACTCACATAAAATAATGTTACCAATTTATATTCATATTGATTTTGTATCATGCATCATTTGGTGAATTCATGTTTTAGTTTCTATTATTTTTTGTGGAACCTTTAAAGTTTTCTTCATATAAGATCCATCACCTGCAGACAAGTGACTGATTTGCTCTTTGACAAGGTGATTATTTGTATTGCTTTCTGCTGGCTGCTTTTTCAGGCTATCACTTCTAATATTATGTTGTATAAAAGTGGCAGGCGTGGATGTCCCCATGTTGTTCCAGATTTTAGAAACAAAACTTTGAGCTTTTCCCCATTAGCCTTTGAGTTATTTGAAATGACCTTTACTATGTTGAAGTACTTTCCTTCTTTATCTAATTTGTTCAGCATTTTTGTTATAATTTATTGAATCAAATACATCCTCTGCATCTATTGAGATAACTGTATAGTTTTAGTCCTTCAACTATCGACATGGTTTGTTATGATTATTGAATTATGTTGAAATGTTTTGTATTTCTACACGAATCCTATATTTTCATGGTTAAATAAACTTTTAAATGGGCTATTGGATTTGATTTGATAGAATTTGTGTATATATGTGTGTGTGCAGATATGTGCAGGTGCATGTGATGCATAATGTGGATATATGTGTATATACAGGTGCACATGTATATGTAGATATGCATTCACATATGTACATCTATGTGTCAAGGCCAAAAGGCAACCTCAGATGTCATTTCTCAAGCATTATCCGCCTTGGTTGTTGTTGCTGCTGTTGTGCAATTCATTGTTTTGTTTTTAAAATTATATTATTGAATTCTTGCAATTTTCATACACTATAATTTGATGGTATTTTATACCCTCCCCTCTCTCCACTTTCTTGTACCTCCCCACCCAATATAATGTACTCTTAAAGTGCAATTTGTGTTTTCAAATTCCTTTCAGTGTGGGGACCATCCTCTGAAGTCTAGTTAACCTACCAAGAGTTCTTTTTTTGTTTTTGTTTTTTGGTCTTTTTGAGACAGGGTCTCCCTGTAGCCCCAGCTGTTCCGGAACTCGCTCTGTAGACCAGACTGACTTTGAAATAACAAAGATCCGCCTGTGTCTGCCTCCCAAGTGCTAGGATTAAAGGTGTGCGCCACCACGCCCCCGCAAGAGTTCTATCCTTGAAAGAAGCTGATTCCCCCCTCCCACCAGTCATCAGTCGCAAGTATTTCCTTTGGTAGGGTTTCAGGTTTTTTACCCACTTCCTCATGTCTATGCTGGGGTTTTGTGTATGAGTTTGCATAAGACTTGTGCGTGCTGTCACCATTGCTGTGAATTCATATGTGTAACTGACAAGCTCTCTGGAAAACTCTATTTCTTCGTGGTCATCCACCACCTCTGGTTCTTACAATCTTTCTGTAACTTCTTCCACAATGATCCCTGAGGCTTGGGAGGCAAAAGTTTGATTGCTTTGTTTTTGAGACAAGTTTCCTCATTGGCCTGGAGCTCTCTAAATGTAGGCTATCCTAGCTGGCTAGAAAGCCTTATGGACCACCCTGTCTCTGCTTCAACAGATCTGGAACTACAAGTGTGCACCACCACATCCATTTATTTTTTATTTTTGGACAAATGGGTTATAGGGATCTATCTCAAGGTCTCATGCTTGCATACTAAGCAACTTATTCACAGCTCTCACTCTAGCCTCTGACTGGCTAGTAATTTGATGCGGAATTTTGTCTCTATGTCCCAAAACACTGGCCTATACTTTCTATTGTCATTGTTGTCATTGTTGTTATCTGACTTTAGGACAGTACACTCATATACATAAATAAATAAATAAATAAATAAATAAATAAATAAATAAATAAATAAATAAATAAAGTGATGCTACTCTCAGAAGATATGTTTGGAGAAATCCTCCTGACTTCTCTTTTTTTTGGAATAATTTAAGTAGAATATGATCTACTCCTTTAAATTCTTGGAAAAAATTCTGTAGTGAAAACATGTTGACCTGGGCTTTTCTTTCATAAGATACATTTTATTTGGTGGTTCAACCATGTTACATATTATTAGCTGATCTATGTTTTTCTATTTCTTCATGATTTAATCATGGTAAGGTGTATTTACCAATAAAGGTTCCTATTTCTTCTAGATTTCAAAATTGATATGGGTATTCTTTTTCATATTCAAAGACCTGTCATCTTTTCTATACTTTCCTTCTTTTTCCTTTCTTTTCTTTTGCTTTTTTTGAGACAGAGCTTCATTATATAGTCCTGGACAGTCCAGAACCCTGGCCCTTACAATCTTTCTGCCTCTTCTTCCACAATGGTCCCTGAGTCTTGGATAGGTGAGGTATAATATAAGAGATCTGTCCAAGGACATTCACTCTGCAATCTCCTCTAGCTCTGTGAAGACTAGCTCTCATAGATCTAGAGGATACTATTCAAACTCCTAAGAGAGAAAAAAATAAATCAATGGTACAACCCAGCTGTACAGCCTAAAAACCAGAACTACTAGCACAGCAATCTATCTCTATTGGTGCAGTAGTAGCACTTTTATCTTGTGGGTAGTCAGCATCTCCCTAATTGGACTTAAAACCCACTCAATGGGAGAGAACTCATGTGTGGTACTGTAGTACTATACACATAGCCAAATATACATGGCTGGAGTGGTCCAAGATCTTAGAGAAAACCCTATCTCTGGCATATCCCTAGACATACGTATTTTTGACTCTTTGCCAAATATTAATCCTTATATTTACAGACAGGTAGGCCAGTCACCACTCATTAAAGAAGATTATTTTGCACTAGTAAGAGACTATTACAGAATTCCACAACTGGTCAAACACAGAGAAAACAGTGTCTGTGAAATGCTCAACCCTAAGTGATTCATCTATAATAGAACCTCCATATCCAAGGCTTATGAAACATAGTGGAACAAGGAGTAGAGAATACTAATGCATCTCTTTTATCAACAAAGCTCCCTCATGTAACAGAGGGCATGAACACAAAAGATCATAAATGGTCAAAGCTTAGGGAATAAAAGCCTGCAGAGTGTGGGTCCCTGGGTGGGACTCCTGTTTTAAACTTCACCATCCAGGACTCAGGGACCATTGAGGAAGAAAAGGTGAAAGACTGTAAGAATTTGGGGAAGAGGTGCATGACTATATGGAAAGAGTCTTATAGGCTCCTGGGACCTTGCTCATATAAACTTACAGCAATAGTGTCAGCATGCACAAGACCCGTGCAAACTCAACCAGACAAAATCCCAGCATGGAAAAATGGGCAACTGGCCCTAACCTTAGCTGAAGAACTATTGGCAACTGATTACTGCTGGGTGAGGGAGAGTTGATTTTTATGGAAGTGGCTCTAGATAGGCTGAATAGACCCCCGTGAATGATCTTGCATTGAGGGATGTCTGGTTATACTAACTGGACTCAATAAATGACAGAATGCATGAAATATGGTGGCAGGGCTATAGGGAGGGTTTGGATGGGGGAGTGGGTATAAAAATTATTAAGATGTTTTGTATGAAATGCACAAAAATTCATTAAAATTTATTAAAAACTAAGTTATTTAACTTCTGTGTATTGGTATACATTCCACTTTTTTTCTTGTTATTTATTTCTAACTAATTTTAGTCATAAAGCAATTTAAATATGATTGCATGTTTCAAAATTTTGTTTAGATTTGTTTCATGGACAGTCTCTGTAGAATATTCCAGGTGCTGTTAAAAAGAATCTGTGTTCTGCATCTGTTGTATGGAATTTCGGAAGCTATCTGCTAGTTCTACTTGGTCTAAAATCCTATTTAAGTGCTACTTCTTTATTGATCTTCTATCTGTTTGATCTTTCCATTGCCTAAAGTGGGGCGTGAAAGTATCATACTCTTGTATTGGAGTGTCTTATTTTTGGTCTATCAACATTGTTTTGTATATTTGGATGTTCTATTATTAGGTGAATCTATAAAATTGTTTTCTCTTGTGAACTGATCCCTTTTATCAGCACATACCAACTTCTTTGTTTTTCTTTCTTCTTTTTGTGGCAGGATCTCACTATTTATCCAACGTTAACCTTGAATTTCTGAACTCCTGCTTCAACCTCCTGAGTACTAGTGAAACCATGGTATCACTACACATATCTCTTACATATTTCTATTTACAAGTTTTGATGTAAAGGCTATTTGCTGCCTTGAAATAAGTGTTACCCTCCTGATTGCCCTTGACTTTTATTTACATGAAATATATTATTCTATTCATCATGTTCAGTCTGTGTTTTTCCCTATAAACAAAGTGAATTTCTTTTATACTTTTACATTTTATGTATATGAGTGTTTTGCCTATATGTATGTAAGTTAATCTGTGTCATGTAATGCCCCAAAGCCCAGAAGAGAGCATAGGATTCTGTGGACCTGGAGTTACATAAGGTTGATAGCCACCATGTGAGTGCTGGGAACCGAACTAAACCTGTATCTTCTGGAAAACCAACTAGTCCTCAAAGTGAGTTTCTTGCAAGCAACTTGTAGTTTGGGTCTTATGTTTTATGTTCTATGTCACTCTGTCTCCCCCTTTTTTTTGGTATTTTTGAGACAGGATCTCCCTGTAGCCACAGCTGACCTGGAACTCACTACATAGACCAGGCTGGCTTCGATCTCAAAGAGATCTTCCTGCCTCTGCCTCCCGAGTGCCCAACATCACTTTTTCTTTTAATTGGATAGTTTAGTCCATTTGTATTCTAGATAATGATTGGTAGGTAAAGTCTTGCTATAAATGTTTCTATAACTTGCATTTTAATTTTAGTGTAGCCCTTCATTCTTTCTTATACAATGTTCTATGATTGATTGATTCATTGATTTTGCACTGTGTTTTGATTTCTTGCATTTTGTTTGTGGCTTCTCTTATTGTACAGTTTTGCTTTGTAGCTGCCATAAGGCATACAAAATATACTTGGTTAAAGAAAACTATCTTGAAATGGTACTAATTTACTATGATTTTAACATGAGAAAAAAAAAACAAAAGAATAAGAAAGTCCACCAGTAAAACTGTATTTTCATTCCATATATTCCCTCATATTTATTTATTGATATATCATTTAAAATACTTTCATATTGACTTTTATTATGTGAATGTAGTTACAGTTTTAATTTTTCTTTTTTTTTTTTTTTTGGTTTTTTTGAGACAGGGTCTCTCTTTAGTCCCAGCTGGCCTAGAGCTCACTCTGTAGACCAGGCTGGCCTTGAACTCACAGAGATCTGCCTGCCTCTGCCTCCTGAGTGCTGCGATTAAAGGCATGCACTACCATGCCTGGCTTGAATATTTTTGGGGGGGCAGTTTTAATTTTTCAAAATATTATTCCTCCTACTAAGTATATGAGTAGTTTACCTATGTATATGAGTGTATTGCCTGCATGCGTGTCAGTGTACCCTTGTTATGCATTGCCCACTGAGTTAGAAGACATCAGATTCCCCTGGGACTGGAGGTGCAGATGGTTGTTAGCTGCCATGTGGGTGCTGGAAATCGAACCTTGGGTCCTCTGCAAGATCAGTCAGTGCTCTTAACCACTGAGTCATCTGTCCAGCCCCCTAATAGCTACTCTTACCAGTGAGTTTTTGGCATTCTGATATTGTCTTCCTACAAATTAATATCTCAGTTTTTAAAAGTTCCCATAGCATTTCTTATAGAAGACTGTTGGAAATATTGGCTTTTATTCATCTAAGGATGTCATTATTTCAGCTTCATTTCTTTTCTTAAGTTAATTTTTATTGAGTGCATTTCATACAACATTTGTTAATCAAATTTAGACTCATTCCCCCATCCACGCCCACCCCTCACGTCCCCCAACTCTCTGCCAGAGCTCATGGATTCTGTCATACATGTTAAGTCCTGTCTTGCTTCTTTTTCTGTCTTTTATAACCCTTTCGATGCACAAGTTTACTGTTTTGGTCAGTTCTTTGAACAGGTTTTTCTCTCTTTTTTTAGTTCCAGTTAATTTTATATTATTCCAAAATATGCATATATATACTCCACACATAAATTGAAAGTACAAATTCTGAAAATAAACTATAGTTAATTCCAAAACACATTTAGAGATTCACATTTTAACAGTAAAGTTGCATGCAGGTAAAAAGAAATATAACTTTATATTATTTATATATATAAACATAGTTTTATATATACATAAGTATACACATACATACATACAAACATACATGCATACACATATCACTTGAATTGGAGGGTTTTTTTTTCTTCCTTAAAAGATGTCATGTTTTCCTTAAGGAACTGCTTGAAGGTTCCTCCTTGGCAACCCCAACCATCAATCCTGCTCTTTTGCTCCACATTGGGGTCTTTCCCTCCCATGGTCCCCCAAAATGAAGTCCAGTAAGCATGTTCCCTGTCTTGATCCCCGTGCACTAGCCTCTATGATACAGCCCAGGTAGTCCAACAATGACAGTCTACACTCTGACGAGGCTGACATCCCCTTCAGCTTCATTTCTGAAGGATAGCTTTGCTGGTTACAATGTTCTTGCTAGGCAGATAGTTCATCTTACCAACAATGAAAATATCATGCAACTCTTTCCTGGCTCACGAAGCTTCTTAAAAGAATGTTCTGCAGGCTGTTTAGGAGACACTCAGATATTATGTGTTTCTTTGCTCTTGCAGCTTTGAGAATCTTTTTGTCTTTAAATTCTGAGACCTTCCCTAGTAGATGTCTTAAAACTGATAGACACAGCTCAGTCAAATTCAACTGATAACATTTGACATTCCTATTCCTAGATGGTTTTTATCCCATTTGCTCAAGAAGTTTTTTATTAGATATGTCACCTAGGCATGAACAATTCACAGACCATGTCTCCATTTGTCCAGTTGTGGGACTCTGTACTATTTTCATTTGGTGCAAAAGAAGATTCTTTTCTGAGTGGTGTCTGGGATATTTGTCTGTAAATATAAGGATACCTCTTTTGTAGTTAGTAAGATGTTACCTTAGCCCGGGGATGTGTCACTCTTGGGGATTTCTCTAAGATCTATGACCTCTCCAGTTGTGTGCATCTGTCTATGTGTATAATACCACACATGAGTTTTCTCCCTCTAAGTGGGCTTTAGGTCCAATTAATTAGCTATTGATTTCCTCCAAGATAAAAGTGCCACTATTGCACCGATGTCCTATACTGTGCTGGTCATTGACATGGATATTTGGTCTTGAAGATGGTGTTGAACCATTGATTAATGTTTTCCCTTAGCAGCTTGCATAGTGCTCTCCAAAGCTCTGAGAGCTAGTGTTTAGGAGAGGTAGCTTCCAGGTCAATTCCAGCTCCGCTGTTCCAAATCCAGTGTCCAGCATATATCCTGTCTTCACCAACAGGGTCTTACCATCAGTTCCTGGAGGCAATCTACAGCTATGGAAATCACACTACATACAACATTGGTGCAATAGTGGCACTTTTTATCTTGGGGGCAATCAATGAACTAATTGGAGCTAAAGCCCACCTAGTGGAAGGAAACTTGCTGTGTTTCCTCTTCTAAGACTGAGGAGTCATTGTGGAAGAGTGGATAGAAAGGATATAACAGATGGAAGATAGGAGGAATGCTATGGATACCAATTTGTAGACATGGCAGAGCCAGGATAGTCATGATTTCACAGCATTCTGGATGCCTATAGTGAGATTTACCCCTCTCTCATAATGCATTGGCTAATGATGTGTACAGGGTGAAGAGTAGCCATTATCTTAATTTTACCCATTGAGATGCCCATTAGGATTCAATGAATAGCTCCAAACTCATGGTCAAACCAATGATACTGCTCACTGGGTCTCAAAAAATTGAGACATGAATGTCTGAAAGTTAATTGTATGGAGGGGTGTTTAATGGAGTGGAAGGGTTATTAGGGAGGGCCAGACCTTACAGTAATCAGGATGTACTTTATACATGTATTAAATTATCAAGGAACAGATTCAATTAAAAAGATCTATGCCCCACTGCCACCCAAGGCTCAGGGAACATTGTGAAAGAGGAGACAGAGATTTTTAAGAGCCAAAGATCAAAGAGGACTCAGATAGAACAATATCTCCTGACCATGATAGGACAATTACCCTCATGAACTCACAGCAACCTTGGTTGCCTGCACAAAACCCACACAAGATAAAGCCAGTCAGCATTCCAGCATGTATGGAAAGGCACATGAGTCCAATTCCCCCAGCAGAAGAGCTATTGACAGTTGGTGGATGTTAAGGGAGGAAGAGTTAGTTTCATTAAAGGTGTAGTCCCTCATAATTTGGCCAAGTTCCAGTGGATCAATCAGGACTCATGAATATATGTGTATAATAATTGGTCAGTGGGTTCTAAGAAAAAGATCATGAAATTGAGAAGGGGACTTGCAGGGAGATCTAGGGGGAGCTGGAGGGAGGGAGTGGATGTTGAATATGACTCAAATACATTATATATGCATATATTATCATGGTCAGGGGATATTGTTTTGTCTGAGTCCTCTTTGATCTTTGGCTCTTAAAAATCTCTGCCTCCTCTTTCATGATGTTCCCTGAGCCTTGGGGGGCAGAGGGGCATAGATCTTTTTTAATTGAATCTGTTCCTTGATAATTTAATATATGTATAAAGTACATTCTGATTTCTGTAAGGTATGGCCCTCCCTAATAACCCTAGAACTGGGGAAACAGGCAGCAGGCACAAATCATAGCCAAGAATCTATTGGCAACTGATTAATGTGGGGTGAGGGAGATCAAATCTTCTTTAAGGGAATGACACTAGATAGGTTGACTAGACTCCAGTGCATGAATTTGCACTGGAAGACATTTGGATACAAATACTTGACCAGATAAAACTTAACATATTTGACAGAATGCATGAAATTGTGGGGAGGGGGGGCAAAGAGGTGGGCACAGATGGGTGAGGGGGTTCTAAATTTAAGATATATTATATGAAGTCCATGAAAACTCAATCAAATATTTTAAATATAAGTAAGGCAATTTAGGATATGAAAATTGAACTTATAAAGAGAAATACTGAAGAAAACCCAAACTAAAATGAAACTTGAAGTAAAATTGTCAATTAGTCAAATACAATGCTCAGTGGCAAGCCTTAGAACAGAATGGATCATGTGAAAGACAAGAGATAGATAGATGATAGATAGATAGATAGATAGATAGATAGATAGATGATAGATAGGCTTGAAGACTGGGTATAGGAATTATATTATTCACTATATAAAACAAAATCTTAAAAAAATGAACATAACATGCAAAATATTTAGAACACCGTGAAGGCACTCAACTTACAAATTATGAGCATAGAAGAATGAGAATTTCAAGTCCAAAGCATAGAAAAATTTCCAGTATAAACACAAAAATAACTTTCCCAAATCTTGAGAAATGGATATCCATAAAGGAACAAGAAGTTTAAAGAACACAAAATTATGAGTAGAAAATAAATCATTTTTTTTACTAGGATCAAGCTCTCTGATAGGATATCTAATTCCAAGTCGTCAACACTAAACACATGACATAAGACAATATTAAATGAACTCGGTACGTTGTATGTACACATATGAATATACATGTAATAAGCATAATTAAAAAAGATGTCATGACCTTTGTTTGAGAGCATAGAAGGAGTTGGAAGGGAAGAAACAGGGAAGGAAAATATATATAGAAACACAGTACCCATGTGTGAAATGCTCAAATGTTATTAACTAAAAAAAATAAAAAAGACGGTATCACAATTCTAAACACACACACACACACATATATATATATATATATATATATATATGTATATATATATACCAAACAGGTTTATCCAATTTCATAAAACACTAGTAGACATAAAGTCACAGATTAACCCCAATACAGTTATTGTGATGGACTTAAATACCACATATTCTCTTACAGACAGGCCATGGAGATAAAAATTAAACAGAAGCATTGGATTATTATTAGTGATGCCATAAATGAAATGTCCCTAACAAAAACCTATAAAACATTCTTCCAAAACACTAAATAATACACTCTTTTTGGAGTAGATAGAACATTTTCCAAGAAAGATCACATCTTGGGACACAGAGCCAGCTTTAACAAATATAGGAAAATGGAAACAATTATTCTGTATGATCAAAATGCAATAAAGTTAAGATATCAGCAGCAAGAGAAACTATCAAAATCCATAAACGCAAGGAGAATAAGCAACATACTATTGAATGAGAAATTTGTCATTGATGAAATTAAGAAAACAAAAAAGTACTATAGTTGTATGAAACTGAAATGACAGGACTGTAGAGATGGCTCAACAGTTAAGAGCACTAGTCGCTCTTGCAGAGGACCCAAGTTCAATTCCCAGCATGAACATGGTGGCTAACAATGGTCTGTAACTCCAGTTCCAGGGGAATCTGATGCCTTCTTCTGACTCTGAGGGCATTGCACGACATGGGTGCACTTACACACATGCAGGCAATAGACTCATGCATATAAAATAAAATAAATTAATTAAATTTCAAAAAGAAAGAAAATGAAATGATGACATACAAAAAACTGGGTCACAATGAAGGCAGGCATAAGAGAACATTATTGACAAGTAGAAAAAAATCAACCTAGCCTCCACCCCACCAATCCCTGCCTGAGGTCAGTGGGCCATCCTTTGTCAGCCCTAAGGAAGCACTGTAATATGCAACAAGCCCAAAGCCCACATCATGCAAGGCAGAGAAAAGCCCAAAGCATTTCCACTAAAAACAAGAACAAGACGAGGATATCCAGTCTCTTCATGCTCAATATAGTGCTTGAAATTTTAGCTAAATTAAAGAGACAAGAAAATTGAAGGAGATAAATGATATACAAATTAGAATAGAAGGAGGAAAAATATCCTTCTTTGCAGGTAATATGATTCCACACATTAAATACTCTAAAGATTCCACCAGAGAACTCACAGAGCTGATAAAATCATTCAGTACTGGCTGCTCTAGTGTGTGCATAGTTGTCATCTGTGTTTGGTAGCAGTGTATCTGTCTGTGTTTTGCATCCAGACCTTGCTATCTATACAAACATGGTGCAGCCAAAGAACCATAGGTTGGATATGAAACACTGTAAAGCAAGTGCAGTAGAACTTCTCTCCTGGTTTGCTTTATGGAAATTATTACTCTATTAGCATATTGCTGTCTTTGATACATTCTATTTCTTTCTTTTAGTCACGAGGAGCAAATGTTATAAAGACCTGTAATCATTGCTTGGTAGTGTCACAAATGAAACTGATCCCTGTGTGCCTAATATCAAGAAGTTATTGTCTTTTTCACTATGGCATATACATGTGAATCAGCAAGCAGGTCTGAAAATCATGATTACACAATTAAATCAGGCAGTCCAAAATGGTTATGGCAGAAGACTAATCAGATTTAAAAAGAAGAGAAAGAAGTAGAGGGAAAGTTTAGAAAAGTTAGGCAAGAGAGACATAATCAAGCAAAAATGGGATTTGTCCCTTAGAATGTGAAGAGTATCTACAGATGAAACTATTGTTTGCTTTAACTGTATTGCCTTATTGGGAAGAAGCAAAGAATACCTTGATTTATTGGCAATTTTCTATTTGCTGAACACTCTTTTAAGTGCTTTATGTACCTTATCTCATTTTATAGAACAACCTTGTGAAGCATGCACTACTATGATAAGCTGTAGTATGGAGGCATTACTGATAAGTGACTCACCCAAGATTCCACAACTAAGTAAAGAAGCTGAGATTTTCATGCAATGGGCCAACTACAGAATTTTGCTGTCCATTAATCATTATGTTAAATTATTCTACATATGTACTTTGATGCCAGAATTTACAGTAGAAGCTTCTGACAGTTGAAAACTCTTCTGTGTTTAGATAACATCTCTATCCTCCCAGACTCTGCTCTCAGGCCAGCCTCAGAACTGAAACAAATATACTGAACACTCAAAGTATAATCCAGTTTAGGCCTAAAGGAGTCAGCTAGAGGCTACATTCAAGTTAAACACTTACAAATGTTCTATCATCCAGGCTTAGCCCTTCATGGCTCTCTGTATGAGTCAAGGAAACATTGACAAGTTGTATGAACAATCCTTTGGTTGGTACAAAAAGAACAAGCTATCAAGACTGTAAAACAGCCACCATCACTTTGGCTCCTAAGGCTGAGGTCACATGAGCTTTGCCATGTTTACTGGGTATGCTTTTATTCTAAGTTGAAAATCACAGACCAGGAGAGTGGCTATCTTTGCCAGCACATTTCACAGTGCCAAGAGTTGAGATTATCTCCTGATTCAAAAGAGGTTATGTTTCTGTGTCAGCTCTTCATAGTTGATTAAGGATAAATTCTGTTTCCCTGCAATATAACCTTGAACTCATCTAGTCCAGACCTAAAAGGTCTCTTTTCATGTAAAAGAAAACTAAAAACTTAGGGTAACACAGCTTTGAATTTTGTCTCTGACACTTTGTGTGAGGTTGGGCAACTAATTAAGCAGCTCAAAAGCTCAATTTCCTCATCGGTAATTGAAAATAAGAGGACCATCTCACAGTGATATTGTAAGAATAGCATAAGAGATAGGATGCAAAGCATTTTGCACTTTTCTCATAGAAAGTAATCTAGGGGATGGAGAGATGGCCTAGTGGTTAAGAGCGCCGACCACTCTTACAGAGGACCTGGGTTCGATCCCCAGCACCCACATGGCGGCCGAGAACCGTCCAAAACTCCAATTCCAGGAGAACTCCAGTTCCAGGGGAATCCGACACCCTCTTCTGACCTCCGCGGCATTGCACGACACGGGTGCACAAACCTGCATGCAGACAGTACATTCATACACATACAGAAATAAATAAAATTTAAAAAAAGAAAGTAATCTATCATTATTATCGCCTAACATATATAAACACATGTGACAGATATATTTGTCAGCAGAGATAAAATGAGACAGAAAAACAGAGACAGAAGCACCATATCTTAGCATCTCAGAAGGCCTTATAACATTTGGAAAGGACTTTCAGCCAATAATCAAGAGTAATTGGGGTATATTAAAGGGCTTTAAGGAGAGATTTCATGAAATTAGATTTTCATTCTAAAATATTCCAAATGTCCTAGGACAATAGGAATGGATGGAGTCAACTATGTCTAAAGGGAGACCAACTAGGATTCTGTTAAAACTGTCCGGGTGACAGGTGGTAATGTCTTAGAATGGGTAGTGACAGAGTCAATAGACATGAAGGTCTGAAAGGGGACAGATTATATATATGAAATCGAAAGGACAGGGATTAGTGACCAGTGCTGCTACAACTGAGCTGAGGTTTGGCAGCTGTTTTTTTTTGTCTTCTACTTCCCTCTCTCTCACACCCAGGATGTTATGAAAAGATGTAGAACAGGATTATTTCATCAGTGGATTAGTATATAATATTTTGTTGTGTAACTTAAATACTCTTCTTTTTACAATAATCTGGCCAAAATGCCAGAAATTAGTTGGGTGAAGAAATTTATTTGATTTTAGACACTATCAGGAAGAATTAGCTTCACTGTAGATTGTAATAGAAAACATAGAAATATATTCATTCTGTGCTCCACCCATAGAATCTGAGAACATGCTACATTCAAAGAGAGAATATCATGCAATTTGAAAAACTGTAATGGAGTCAGTATTTGATCATTGCTGTGTAACTGTTCACATAACCCAGGAAGTAAGCTAAGGGTAGGGGAACCAAAAAGAAAAAGGGAGGTTGAGAAACAGGAGAAAGAGATCGATAGATAAGAGTGAACAGAGAAACACAAGGAGAGAAAATGAATGATTAAGGATCAAGCAATGTCCATCAGGTCCACCTTTCACAGGTTTGAGGAACAGCTAGACTATTCCTTTTGAATCCCCATAAAAGAGGCCTAAACAAAGCTTACACGAGGAAGCAAAATGGCTCACAGAAATATTGTGCCAGATTCTTTCCCCCTCAGCTTTTGAACTATCCAATAAATCAGTTTAATAACAAATTGCTAAGGCAAGATATGGCCAGTTGTTCTAGTTTGCTTCTCCATTGCTGTGACAATGTAAAAGAATTTATGGAGGAAGATCCAGATATAGTCTCAAGAGGATGAATTTACAGAAAGGATCACCCACTATACAGGATACCATACACCTTGAAACAAGAGGCTAAATTTGAACCCATTTGTAGATTTGTGAGCTTCTGTCTAGTTGGTTCCATATATTCTTTAAATATATTTAAATAAATTCTTACAATGTAGTGACATCCACTGGTTAAGTAGGCACGAATTAAACCTAAATGGAAAGTGTAAAACGATTATTGTGGAGAATTGTAGAAACAACAATTTCATGGTCAGATTGCTGGGCAGTGTTAGTGACCCGACTAAACCTGAAGGTCATAAAACTATAGTGGCATTAATCTTTTCCTGTTCTTCCAGTTTTAAAATCTTGTTTAGCCTCCTCATTGACATTTTGGCAATTAGAGATCTACATCCATGAAGAGGGCATGCATCCTTTCACATAATGTATCATCTGTACATCTCAAAGCCTCCATGGCATATCAGTTCACTTTTCAGAAATATCTTTTATCTTTCTTCTCCATTCTTATTTCCAAAAGTTCAGCTATGGGACATATCAACTTTAACTTCAATGTGATTGTTCTGCCTCTCATTTTATTTCTTTTATATCTGTCCTCCAGGAGGCCATCAGAGTAAATGGTCTAAAATATTTGAATATTTTCAGTGCTTCCTGCTATGGTTATGTTTTAAAGGCCCATGAGCTGCCATCTGGAAGTCCAGTGTGGGTTTATTGAAGTGGTATCATCTTTAACACTTGGATCACCCCCATTCACACTGCTCCATAGCTCACATCTTGGTGTATTAGCATCAGCCTATCCTGTCCTCACTGGCCCTCCTTGGGTTTAAGCCCCTTCCTGCTGATGCTGCCAAAGAGCACACAACTAGTCGGCTGACTAAGCCAGATCTCATCCACAAGGTTACCACTTCCCTACTTTGGGACCATCCCCATTTATACTGTTCCAGCTTTCACATCTTCTCTGCTTAGCTAGTCAGACCTGGCCCTGCTTATGCCCAATCTGCCAGCCTTGTTGAAAGGCTCCCAACTAGCTGACCTCTTAACATCTTTCAGCTCTCCAATAAAAAAAAAAAAATCAAGAGACTTCCTGAAGCAGAAACCAACTATTATTTGTATCTAGTCAAAAACAAATCAAGCTACATCAGCATTAAAAACAGAACAAGACTTCAACTCAACAATGGCAGGCTAGAATTTCATATCAGACAAACAACAATGACAACAAAATCCAAATACCCACGCCACAAGGCAAAACACGAATAATATGAGTAACCAAAATAATATGCCTCTGCCAAATTCCACAAGTCCTAGTGCATTCTGAAATGAGAATTAACTAGAGGAACCTCCGGGCACAGAATTTAAAAGAACAATAAGAGGTCCTCAAGCAGACTAGGATCCCCAAAGACACCAATCCCTTCTCTGGACTAAATCCTTAACTCTGAATCGCCAATAACCCTAGCATAGGTGGCTCAGTCCTCCTTCAGGTACCTCCAAACCCATATCTCCTGGCATGCTGACGGCGAGACAGTCTCACCCTACCTAGGATGCTGGTAAGTCAAAAAATGGTATTCTCTCTACTCATTTCTTCACATCCTCCCCACCTTCAGCCTGCCAGCCTGGGGCATAGGCAGGCACCAAATTTTCCACCTTATACTTCTGATCTGTCTCCCTAATCCAGATTTGCTAAACACCCTGGCACAGATTGCTAAACACCAACTCAGTTGGTCCTTCCCCACCCCCAACCTCACTGGTGCTAACTTGCCTTACAGACCTGCCCCAGCAAAGACCCTTGTAAATCAGACCCTGCCCACCAGCCTCTCCATTCAGTTTCTCTCCCCCACCCTCACCCTGTCCTCACCCAGACTAGGATCTCCAAAGATACCAATCCCTTCTCTGGACTAAATGCTTAAACCTGAATCACCAATCACACTAGCATAGGTGGCTCCATCCCTCTTCAGGTACTCCAAAACCCATCTTTCCTGCCCAGGCAACCTTCCAGATAGTCACACCCTACCTAGGATTCTGGTAAGTCAAAACACACAATTCTCTCTATTCATTTCCTCACACCCCCTCCTCATCCTGTCAGCTTCAGACACAGGCAGAAACCAAAATTTTCACCTTAGACCCCTGATCTATCTCCCTAACCCAGACTTTTGAAACACCCTAGTACAGATTGCTAAACACCCCCTCAGGTTATCCCAACCATCATCCTTCTTGGCTCTCAATCTGCTGGACAGACCTGCCCACTTAGGACTCAGGAACAAAAAATAACCAAGCTACATTAACAATATAAATATACCAAAAATCAATTAAACAAAAGAGAAACAGAAATACCTACTGGTCAGATAACCAACAAAGCACATCCATATGCCCAAACAGTATCACAAAAATACAAATAACATGAAAATCCAAGAGACTATTCCTAGAAAAAAACCCACTCCCCCTAGAGAAGGGCAGAACGATGAGAACCATTCTGAGGAACTGCTGGCTTCAGAATTTAAAAAAACAATTTTAAAGATGATCAAAGAACTTAAAGAAAACACAAACAACTCAAAGAACTTGTATTGGAGCCTCAAGAATATATAAATATGAGGCTTAATGAAATATTAAAAACAATTTCTGTCTTGAAAACTGAATTCACAAAAGAGATAGAAATAGTGAGGAAAACCCAAACAGAAATCTGCATGAAGTTGAATAAGCCAATTGGAAACAAGAGCAGAAAGCCTCATAAGCAGAATTAATAACATGGAAGACAGGGTAACAAAGTTGAAGACCTGGAGTTCTAAAGCAAAGACTATGTAATTAAAAAAATCACAAGAATGGCATATATAGGAAATGTGGGACAACATGAGAAGACTAAATCTAAGAATTATAGGCATACAGGAAGAAGAAACTCAGGCCAATGATATTGAACAGATCTTCAATACAATTATAGAAGAAAGCTTCCCCAAATTAAGGAAAGACCTACCTATAGATATTAAAGAAGCACATATAACACTAACTAGACAAGACCAGAACAGAAAATACTGATGACATATCATAGTAAAAACATTAAATATATAGAATGAAGACAGAGTACTGGAAGCTGCTAGAGAAAAACAAGTTATGTATAAAAGAAAACCCATCAGAATCACAGCTGAATTTCCCATGCAAACTATGAAAGCCAGAAGAACCTGGACCAAAGTATTCCCAACACTAAACAAACTTGTATGCCAACCCTGAATACTTTATCCACCAAAACTATATATCAAGCTTGAAGAGGAACAGAAAACTTTTCATGAAATGAATAGGGTGAATGAATTCATGTCTACCAAATCAGTCCCACAGAGAATACTTGAAACAGTACAAAGGACTGAAGACAGGAATTGGTTTACTCAAGAGGCCACAGAAAGAAAACAAAGGAGGTACAATAATGGAAATTCCAAATAGATCACAAACTTAAAGAACTTAAAATGACAGTATTTGAAACACACCTTTCAATATTATCATTAAATATCAATGCCCTCAACTCCCCTGTCAAAAGACACAGACTAGCAGAATGGATCTAAAAGGAAAACCCATCTTTTTGCTGTCTTCAAGAAACTCATCTCACCTTGAAGGATAGATACTATCTTAGGGTAAAAGGATGGAAAAAATATTCCAAGGAAATAGCTCTATAAAGCAAGCAGATGTTTCAATTCTAATATCTGACAAACAGACTTCAAATTAAAACTAGTCAGAAGAGATAAAGAGGGTCACTTCATTCTAATCAAAGGAACAACTAACCAAGAAGATATTACAATCATGAGTATATATGTACCAAATTCTGGTGCATCCAAATTCATAAAGATAGCATTCCAGGACTATAAACACAGATTAACCCCAATTCAGTAATAGTAGGTGACTTTAATACTCCATTCTCCTCACTAGACAGATCAACTGGACAAAAAATAAAGAGAGAGGCATCTGAATTAAATCATACCTTACAAGAAATGGACCTAACAGACATCTACAAAGTATTCCACCCACATGCCAAAGAATTCACTTTCTCTCTGGCGGGGTGGGGGAATGGGCGGGAACATGGGTCTAGATTTGTTAAAAAAAAAAATTAAAAAGAATTCACTTTCTTTCTTTTTTAAATTTTAATTAATTTATTTTTTAAGGGATTCACAATAAAAATTCACTTTCTATTCAGCAGCCCATGAAAGCTTTTCTAAAATTATTCAGATTTGGGGACACAAAACAAAACTCAACAAATTCAAAAACTAGAAATAATTCCATGCATTCTGTCAGACCGTAGTGCAATAAAGTTTATAATCAATAGCAAAAACAGCTCTAAAAACCACATGAACTCATGGAGATTAAACAACAAACTCCTGAATGATCAATGGGAGAAAGAAGAAATTACTAAAGAAAGGAGAGTATTTCTTAAACTACATGAAATTGAGAATACAATGCAACAAAACCTCTGGGACACCTTAAAAGCAGTCCTAAGAGGGCAATTTATAGCTCTTCCTGCCCACATTAAAAATAAGAAATATCCCATGTAGAAGACTTAACAGCACATCTCAAGACTCTGGAAAGGCAAAAACAAACTCCAAACCTAGTAGATGAGGACAAATAACAAAAATTAGAGGAGAAATTAATGAAATAGAAACAAAGAAAACAATACAAAAATCAGTCTAAGAGCTGGTTCTCTGAAAGGCTAAACAAGATAGACCCTTGGCCCAGCTAACTAAAGAAAGAAAGAACAAATCCAAATTAACAACATCATAGAGGAAATGGGAAGCATCACAACAGACACAAAAAATACAGAATATTGTAAGGGGTTACTTGAAACATATATTCCACTAAATTTGAAAACCTCAAGGAAATGAATGAATTTCTAGAGTCATAGATACCACCAAAGTTAAACCAAGAAGACCCATAACAAATGAGGAAATTGAAGCAGTAATACAAAAATCTCCTGACTAAAAAATCTTCAGGCCCTATTGGTTTCACAGAAGATTTCTACCAGACATTCAAAAAATATCTACAACCAAAACTGCTCAAACTATTCAAAAAGATAGAAATAGAGGGAGAACATCCAAACTCGTTCTGGGAAACCAGCATCACACTAATACCAAAACCAGGTCAAGATACAATAAAGAAACTATAGGCCCATATCCTTAATGAACATAAATGCAAAGATACTCAACAAAATACTCACAAACCACATACAGATGTACATCAAAAATATCATCCACCATGATCAGGTAGACTTTATTCCAGAGATGCAGAGATGGTTCAACATACATGAATCAATAAATGTCTAAAACATATAAATGGACTTGAAGACAAAAAGCACACGGTCATTTAAATACATGTAGAAAAGACCTTTGACAAAATCCAACATCTACTCATGTTAAAAGTCCTAGAAGGGATGGTTATGGACGGAATATACCTCAAATAGCATTAAAGAGATAGACAACAAAACCCACAGCCAATATCATTCTAAATGGAGAAGAACTGGAAGCATTCCCATTAAAATCAGGAACCAGACAGGGTTGCCATCTATCTCCACTCTTTTTCAATATGGTGCTTGAAGACCTTGCAAGAGCAATAACACATGGGAAGGGAATTAAAGGAATACTAATTGGAAATGAAGAGGTCAAATTATTTGTATTTGCAGATGATATGATTATAGGGCTGTAAGTCCACTTAAGTTAGGGATTTTCCAAGGAAGCCAACTGAGGTAGAAGTTCCCAGAAAGCTGCTGCAATATCCTGCAATCAGGCTCCTACTGATACCAGTTATAAACCTCAGTTTTTCTGCAGATGCTTCTACTGATACCAGCTACAGATCCACCTATGCCTTAATCCCCCCCATCCCTTGCCCCCACCTCCCTGTAAACTCACTTCCTCGTGTGCCTTCGTATAAAACTGCCATCCTGGGGACATTGTAACAGTCGTCATCCTAATCTTGACACAGGCCTGAAATAAACCCGACTTCCTTTTCATCGGAGTCCTGACATTTTCCCCTCTCTGTGCCAAGTCTTCTCTCTAAATGGACCTAACAATGATATTATACACAAGAGATCCAAAGAAATTCCACCAGAAAACTACTAGAAATAATTAATAATTTCAGTTATGTGGAAGGTTACAAAATCAACTTACAAAAATTAGTAGCATTTCTATACAACAAGCAATCAGAAAAAGCATACAAGGAAACCCTCTGATTCACAATAACTTCAAATAAATACTTAGGCATAACCCTAAACAAGAACAATAAAGATCTCTACACTGATAATTTCAAAACTTTAAAGAAAGAGACAGAGGAAAAGACTAGGAGATGGAAAAATCTGCCATGCTCATGAATTGGTAGAATCAATATCTTGAAAATGACCATCCTACCAAAAACAATCTATAGATTCAATGCAATGCCAATCAACAAAGTTCGTCACAGAGCTGAAAAATGTCTTGAGCAAAAAGGACAATGTAGCGTGCATCACCATACCAGATCTCAGGTCATATTACAGAGCTATAGTTATAAGAACAGTTTGGTACCAGAACAAAAATATACACATAGAACAATGGAACAGAATAGAAGATTGTACATACAATTTCAGCCACCTGATATTTGACAAAGTTGCCAAGAATCCACAAGGGGGTGGGGGAGAAGAACCACATCTTCAACATATGGTGCTGGCAGAACTGGATCATCACCTATAGAAGAATGAATTTGGATCCTTATCATTCTCCCTGCACAATAGTCAACTACAAGTGGATCAGAGACCTCAATATAAAATCTGAAACACTAAAACTGCTAGAAGAATATATAGGTAGGACCCTCCAAGATGTAGGCATAGGAAAGGACTTTCTTAATCAGACATCAGCTGCTCAGGCATTAAGTTCAACACTCAATAAGTAGGATCTCATTAAGCTACAAAGATTCTGTACAGCAAAAGAAACAGCCAAAGAAAAGAAAACTCATTGAGTAGAAGAAAATATTTGCCAATGACACAGCTGAGGATTAATATCCAGAAGAAGGTGTCAGATTCCCTTGGAACTGGAGTCAAAGATGGTTCTCAGCCGCCATGTGGGTGCTGGGGATCAAACCTGGGTCCTCTGCAAGAGCAGTCGGTGCTCTTAACCGCCAGGCCATCTCTCCAGCCTGACAAATGAACTTTCTTACCATACCCTAACTATGGAATCTTATATTTACAGACAAGCATATCATACACCACTCATCAAAAAGGCTACTCTGCAACAGATGGAGGCTACTGTAGAATCCCACAACTGATCAAACATAGAACATATACATCTGAAAGATACCCATTCCTAGAAGAAATATGTAATGTTCAACCTTTACATGCGGAATGAGGGGGGGGGGAGGGAGAAAATGAGAGCATCCCTCAATTCTGACCAGTAAAGCTTCCTTACACAATAGAGTGTGATATATACTCACATGTAAAGACTTGGTGTTATAATCCACAAATGGTAGAGAACATATGCCACTTGTTTTCTGAGACTGTGCTACTTTACTTAGTATAACAGTTTCTACTTCCATCCATTTTCCTTCATGTTTCCTGATTTCATCTTCTTTGCCCCCGAGTACAACTGCATTGTGCAAATGTATCACGTTTTTATTACCCACTCATCAGTTGATGTACACTACGTTCACTTCCCTTTCTTAGCTATTGTAAAAAGAACAGCAACAAATATGGATGTAAAAGATCTTACTGCAGAGATACATGCACAGCTATGTTTATTGCAGCTCTGTTCACAATAGCAAAAAGCTGGAACCAGCCCAGGTGCCCCTCAACTGACGAGTGGATAGAGAAAATATGGTACATGTATACAATGGAGTTCTATATAGCGGTAAAGAGGGACAACATCATGAACTTTGCAGGTAAATGGATAGAGCTAGAAGACATTATGTTAAGTGAAGTAACACGGTCCCAGAAAAACAAACAACAAATGGTGTCCCTCATATGTGGATGCTGTACCAATAACCCAGATATAAATATTTCTCGTGGAGAAGGATGCATAGTTAAAAGAACAACAGAAAAACTGCATCAGAAAACGGACTGAAATGGTGAATTGGGAAGGGTGGGAGGGGCGGCGAAGAGGGACACGGGTGTGTATTCGATTAATGCATATTTAATTGACGTAATTCAACAAGTATCCAGTTTTGCCCAGATCGACTGTCTTACAGTTACATGGGTTTCAGACTTAGTTATAAATACATTAATATAAAACAATATTGGTTTACAGGCTCTGCTAAAAACGCAAGTATCTGAGTTAAATGGAGATATAATGCACTGTTGCCCACATTTGCTTTTATATAAAAATCTTATGACAATAACTTTGGGATTGGCACATGTTATTGTTCTCTATAATGTTCTCTATAATTTCTCTGTGTACAGTCTCACCTTGTAGCATTCCTTTCACCTATAGGATGATTTAACGTAAAAATTAAGTTTGCTTCCCAAGTTACTCACATACAGTCACTCAAAACAGCATGGGTGAATTTGATGAAATCTGGGCCTTGATTCCACCCTATAGGTATGTATAATACAACTGCTTCTGGAGACTCATGGGTCCAAAAAACCAAAAACCTAAAAAAAAAGGGGGGGAATACAGAAAGACCATGAAACCTTTTCGTCAATAACCTTGCAATTCAAATCTTAAAAACTAACTACGGGAAAAGATTTGTATGTTTCCATACAGGTCAAAAGTCACCAACTTAATGGCTGAGAAAGAAAAGGATACAGCTTTGCATTGAGTAGGATGTACCAGAAAGTGCCAACAGAAAGGGTTGACCCATCTGAACATTGAGGAAGAAAAGCCTCGGATTGCACAAACATCAAACCCCTCCTTGGATCCTAACTTGTAAACAACTATTTATAATGAGCTCTAATGAACCTTACCTTCCTAGGTGCTGGCAAAGGTTTTAATACAAGAGACTTTCATAACTCCCCCCCATCATGAACAAGGAGGAATATGATGAATGATGAGGTCGTTTTCCAACTGTAATTGGAGACAACTAATTTATAGAGGTATCTCTTATAAAACGGTAAAACTGCTTCTTTAATTGACTAACAGACATAGGAACTGGGAAAGGATTATTCTCTATTCAGACCAAATATAATACTAAAGTCTCCTTAAGCTGTGCACTTAAGCAAATATAATAATACAGGAGCTCTGACATCAGAAATGGATTATTCTACCAAGGAGATGTTGGCCTAGGGGATCAAGCCCCCACAAAAGGTAAGGTCCTTGGTTCTAAACTGGATACCTGCAAGAAGGAGGCGATAAGGCTGCTTTCGAAAGACCTGACGTTAACATGGAAGAGTATGAGACCGCACATGCAAGTGTACAGCATGGCCTCTGGAATACCAGCGAGTGTTACCAAAGGCCACTGGTGTGGAAGCTTTAGTGCAACTTGACACATGCCTGGGTTGAGGAGCCTCAATTGGGAATTTTGCTCCATTGGATTGGCCTGTGGCCACATCTGTGGTGTAATGTCTTGATGGTTTGAGCAGTGACAGTATAAGAAGGCAGGCTGGGCATGAGCCAGAGCGCAAGCCGAGAGCAAGCCGAGAAGCAAGCCAGTGAACAGCGGTCCTCCATGGTTAGTGCCTCAGCTCCTGCCTCCAGGTCCTTCCCTGAACTGCCTTGGGCTCTCTGAGTGATGAACCGTGACCCGGAGTGTGCAGCTGAATAAACCCTTTCCTCCCCAAGTTGGTGCTTGGTCAGAGTGTTTTGTCATATCAACTGAAGAAAAACTACGACAGCACTAAACCAATAAAGCAAATATGGGTCTCCTTGAGTCAAGCAAGACTCCTTCATCAGCACTCAGCTACACCTCACCTGTCTGGATTACTGTGCAGCAGTGGCAGCCATATCCTGTATATCCCAAATTTAATTGGCTATGAGCTCTCTCCTTGTAGGAATAACCCAAGGCTGATGCCACAAGCTTACATCTCTAACGGTTAAGGAGATGTTATAAGCCACAGGAAGACCCTTTCATATTTTACACAGGAACAAAAATGGTAATTCATGGATTAACATACCACCCAAACATGTGTGTCTATACCAAAGTAACCTACATAACCTTTAGTACTGTTTAAATACCTATATAATCTAAATTGCTTGTGTTTCATTCGTAGGATCAAAAGGTTATTCTGGACAAACTGTCCCGCCCATGAAAGGAAACAGCCAGAATTGACCACAGAGTCCAAGACAACAGCTCCAGAGAGTAGACTGTTTGCTTCTCATCCATCTATGCCCCTTTCTAGCTCTGGAAAATCTGGGAAGAGGGGGTTGGTGTAAAATGTAAGGGCTGCAATGGGGTGAATGGTGAAACTACAGCAATATAGTCTGGACACTCATTTGAATCAACTTGATTGAACAATACAGGCCCACCCCCACTGATGGTGGGACCCATGGCTGTGTGGGTTTGGGGGGGCAGAACAGCCTTGCAAATGGTTTTACATGAAGGAATGCTTGTACTAATAAATTATCAACTTATTGCTAAAAAGTGAAAAAAAACTGAGAGAAAGATGCAGGACAGTTATGGCAGAATGCATGTCTGGGATGGGGTGGGGTGAAATGGGGTCGGGGGAAGGGAAAGGGGAAAGGGAAATAAGCCTTGAAGCTGATATTGGAGAAATGATGTATGAATACAACAAAGTATCAATTAAAAAAAAAAAAGAAGAAAAAAAAAGATCTCTGCAATAGAATGGCCTTTGGGTTATATCGCCAAGGAGGTAAGTAAAACCAGGTATATGGTAGATTCATTGTTAGTTTTTAAAGAGTACTGCACTTTGAAAAGTTCTGCCACAAAATTGGTTACTGAGTTTGCCCCACCAGCAGTGAAATGTCATTCCCTTTTCTCCACATCCTCTCAAGTGTTTGGTAACTTTTCTTCTCTTGACCTTAGCCAGTATGAATGGGGTGGGATAAATCCTAAAGTGGTTTTAGTTTGGTTTTCCATAATTACTAACAGTGTTGAATACTTTTAAAGATATTTCATAGCCATCTTTACTTTTCTTTTGAGAAATCTCTATTCAAACACTGCTCTCTTAATTGAGTCATTTTCTTGTTCTGTGGTTTTTTTTACGTGCAATTATATTTTATTCTTTTTATTATTTTTTATTTTATTTTTTTTTATTTTTTATTATTTTTTATTGATGCTTTGTGGTATTTCATACATATTTTCCAATTCAGTTCCAGGCATAACATCCCCTTCCTTCCCCACCCACCCCTACCCATCCCAGATCATGCATTCTGCCCGCAAGTTCTGCATCTTTCTCTGCTCTCCCTTGCCTTGTTTTTGTTTTTCATTTCTTTTTTCCAACAATAGAGCTGACAATCATGAGTACAATCATCCTCCATGCAAAACCAATTGCAAGCAGTTGTGCACAACCACAGCAGCTCATGGTCCCACCATCAGCAGGGGGGGGCTTGTATGTTCAATCAGTTGATCAAAGAGTGTCCAGTCTATATTTTGTAGTTTCACTATTAACCCCAATCAAAAGCCTTACATTCTACCATGCCCTCTTCCGCAGATGTTCCCTAGGCCTTAGAAAAGGGGCACAGGTGGATGAGAAGCATAAACAGTCTACTTTCTCTGGAGTGGATGTCTTGGTCTCTAGTCAGTTCTGGTTGTTTTCTTTCATGGGCTGCCAGCTTGTCCAGGCATACCTTTCGATCCTACTAGATGAAGCAACATGCAATTAGATATTTAGGTATTAACAGTTAGATATATAGCCTTTCGATCCTATAAATGAAGCACACACAATTAGATATATAGGTTTTAAACAGTACTAATTGTTATTTTGGTTACTTTGGTATAGACCAGATGTTTGGATGGTATGTTAATTCATGATTTACATTTTCTTCTGTTAAGTATGGCAGGGTCTTCGTGTGGTTTATAAACATCTCCTAACCATTAGAGGATGTAAGCTTTGTGGCATAGCCGTGGGTTATTCCTCCAAGGAGAGAGCTAATAGCCAATTAGATTTGGGATATACAGACATATGGCTGCCACTGCTGCACAGTATTTCCAGGCAGATGAGGTGTAGCTGGTGCTGACGGAGGAGTCTTGCTTGACTCAAGGAGACCTATATTTGCTTTATTGGTTTAGTGGTCTTCGGTAACACTCTCTGGCATCCCAGAGACCATCTGTATACTTGCAAGTGCGGTCTCCATACATCTTTCCCATGTTTATATCAGGTCTTCAACAGCAGGGCCTTATCGCCTCTCTTCCTGCAGATATCCCAGTGGCCATTTTCACAATATTAATTCTTGTATCACATGATCATTTCAGGTCCATCCATCTCCTCGTGTCTTCCTCAATCTCTTTCTTCAAAGATAAAATTTTCTGGGGCTGGAGAGACGGCCTAGTGGTTACGAGCACTGACTGCTCTTGCAGACGACCCGGGTTCGATCCCCAGCACCCACATGTTGGCTGAGAACCATCTTTAACTCCAGCTCCAGGGGAATACGACGCCATCTTCTGACCTCTGCACCATTGCACGACATGGGTGCACAGACCTACATGCAGACAGTACATTCATAGACATAATAAATAAAATAAATATTTAAAAATCTCATAGCATGATCATAACTAAAATTTAAAAAAATAAAAAACAAAGAAAATTTTCTTTTTTTAAAATTTATTTATTATTTTTTATGTCTATGAGTGTACTGTCTGCTTGTAGATTGGTGCACCTGTGTCATGCAATGTGGTGGAGGTCAGAAGAGGGAGTCAGATTCCCCTGGAAATGGAGTTAAAGATGGTTCTTAGCCGCCATGTGGGTTCTGGGAATTGAACCCGGGTCCTCTGCAAAAGCAGTCGATTCTCTTAACCGCTGAGCCATCTCTCCAGCCCCAAAGATAAAATTTTCATTGTAGAACTGGAGAGATTGCTCAGGAGGTAAGAACTTTTGCAGAGGACCTGGGCTCAATTCCCAGTACCCATATAGTGACTAAAAGCCATCTGTAACTCCAATTACAGAGGAGCCTGCTACACTTACATACATGCAGCTAATACACTCATACATCTAAAAATAAATTAAAAATAGAGATCTTTCATGGCTTGATCAAGATTATTCCTAGGTATTTTAATAGTTGAGTCTATTGTGAATGGGTATATTTCCATGTATTCTTTCTCTGATTGCTTGTTATTGGTATATAGAAAGGCTATTGGTTTTTATACATTAATTTTGTAACCTGCCACTTAGCCAAAAGGGTTAATAATTTCTAAGCATTTTCTGGTGGAATTTTGGGGATCTCTTAGGTATAAATATCATGTCGTATACAAATATGGATAATTTGATCACTTCTTTTCCAACTGATACCTCTTTAATTTCTTTCTGACTGCTCTACCAAGAGTTTCAAGCATGTTAATATAGGTGCAATGTAACAGGCTGGTGCAACTTAGGCTTTCTGGATGCTTAACGACCATACCTGATGTCCCTACCAATTTGGCCGAGGGACCTGGGGGACAACGTTGTTCCTTGCCCTCAGAGGTCAACCAAGTCTTAGGGGATTATACATGGGGGCATCTCTTGAAATGTCCTGAAGAGGTGGGTCACCATTCTTCCTGTTCAGAAAGGTCTTGGAGAGCCACTGAGGGGAATTCAGCCAGTGGAAGCCTGGTCTAGCAAGACCTGATTTTATCCTCGTGTGGATGGAACTGGTGGATGAGGGATGAGGAGCTGAAAGAAGCAAGAGGCTCCCACCCCCCCCAAAAAAAACCCTGAGAGACCCCTTAAGACAAGATCCTCAACTGACCTCAATAAAACAAAACCTTGGTTAATCTGGGCTATCCGTATGGCCTTAAGCATCCAAAAGGAAAGTACAACCAGAAATAATCAATAAGACCAGAGAAACTGTAATGCAGACACAAAACTTGAGATCTTAGTAAAAAGACAAAAAGAAAAAGAGACCACTGTGTTTTGGCCTGTCTTCAATTCTTACAGGCAGGTGCATATGCTCTATGGATGCCACTGCTTTTGGCACTCCTCAAAGACATGAGATACAGCTTTTTTACTTTTTAGCCTTCCAGTGTGGACTGAGGACTGCTGAGATACCCAGCTTGTGAACTAAGCAGCTAATGGGAATTCAGCCTTCTCAGAATATGGACTGCAATTGTTGGATTACCTCAACACTATCATGGAGGCCAGTGCAGGGGGATCAAGACAGGATGTGTGCTTACTGGACTTCATTTGGGGGCACAATATTTAAAGCAGAAGCACGTCAGTAAGGGTTTCCTTCTGCATAAGGATTTTTTGTAGTGTAATGTCTTAATCATGGTCTACCATCAAATATTTTAGGAGTATCTTTAATGCTTAGATAGTATATTAGGAGCATGCAATAATTACATCATAAGTTCTCAAGCAGAGGCAGTCTATTGCAAGGACTTTCTTTGCTGCCAGTTATCATAGGCTGTTTTAAGTTAGAAAACTGAACAGCAATACTGAATACTGTCGAAATGCACTTTGCTCAGTAATACTTGAGTTGCAATATTAGATTATCCATTTGGTTGTTACAGAAAATCCATAACTGTAATTGATGGTTGTTGCCATAGTATTATATTGCCTGTATTTCTACCTCTAGTAATGGGCTTTATGTGCTAGATTTCAATATCTTTGAGCCTGGGTAAGTGCACAAGTCTTTTCACAAAGAAACATGGTTTACTTGCACAAAACTGATCAGATCTGAGAGATCGTTAATTCCCTTGAAGTGGTTTTTGTGGCTGTGAAACAAATGGTGAGAATTTGAATTGTTCCCTTATTATAGTATTGAAATTAAGTCTACTTAATCTATCAAATCATGTTCATGCCCTGATTTTATATACTTGTATCTATCAATAAACATTGTGATACTTGAAAAAAATAAAAATATGCATTAAAATACGAATATGCATTAAATAATAAAAAATGAATAAAGAAAAAAAAACCAAGAGGAGATAGTGGACAGCCTTGACTGGTTCCTGATTCTGAAGGTAATGCTTCCAGATTTTCTGCAATTAGAATGATCTTGGCCATGGATTGGTTGCATATAGCTTTAAATATATTCAGGTATGTTCTCTCCAGTCCAATACCCTCTATAAATTTTAACATAAATTTCATCAAAGGCCTATTCTGCATTTATTGAGATCGCAATGTGCCTTTTGTCTTTATGTCCATTTAAATTATTTATCATTTATTGATTTACATATATTGAAACATCCCTGCACATCTGAAGTAAAGTCAACTTGGGCATGGTTGATGATCTTTCTAATATGTGTCTGATTTCTGTTTGCAAGTATTTTTTTGAGAAATTTTTCTTTTTTTTCACTCTTTTTTGTTGAAATTTTGTGCATGTCATACAACATTTCTTTTTTTTTTAAATCAAATTTAGACCAATTTTCCCTTCCTTACCCCACACCCTGCCAGGGCTCATGCATTCTGCCATACATATTTTGCATATTTTCCTCAGTCTTTTTTTTTTTTTTTAAATTTTCAATGCAGAAGTTTACTGTTTGGGGCAGAAGTTTACTGTGTCAGTCAGTTCTTTGACCAGGTCTTTTTTGTTGTTGTTGTTCCTTCCAATTTTGCATCGCTCCAAAATATGTTATATATACATGCCACACATATACCGAAATTATGACGTCTGAAAATAAACTATAGTTTAATTCCAAAACATATTTAGGGATTCACATTATAACAGTAGAGTTGAATGCAGGTAAAGAAAAAAAATTACTCTACATTCCTATATTGCATAGCAAGTAGATGAGTAACATGAGGTGTTATATTTACTAAAAAAGAAAGAAAAAAAGAGAATCATTCAGTTTGCCTTACAAATAGAGATTTGGTGCTAGGATCCACAGATGAAAGGCACAATATGTCGTTTGTTTTTTCTGGGACTGTTTTACTTCACTCAGCATAATGGCTTCTAGTTCCATCCATTTACCTGCAAAATTCATGATGTCATCTTTCTTTACCACTGCATAGAATTCCATTGTGTAGATATACCATATTTTCTTTAGTCACTCCTTGGTTGAGGGACAATAGCTCTTCGCTATTGTGAAGAGAGCTGCAATAAACATGAATGTGCATGTATCTCTGCGATAGGATGTGTCTTGCAGGTATATACCGAGGAGTGGTATGACTGGGTCATGTGGTAGGTTCATTTTGCATCTATGTTCATTAAGAATGTGCGTCTAGTCAGGCGTGGTGGCACACGCCTTTAATCCTAGCACTTGGGAGGCA
>VZQC01008144.1:487220-531931 GCA_009823505.1 Rhizomys pruinosus
ACTCACATGGCGGTTAAAAACCATCTTTAAACCGGGTGTGGTAGCGCATGCCTTTAATCCCAGCACTCGAGAGGCAGAGGCAGGCAGATCTCTGTGAGTCCAAGGCCAGCCTGGTATACAGAGTGAGTTCCAGGCCAGCCGAGGCTAGAGGAAGACACTGTCTCAAATAAATAAATAAATAAATAAATAAATAAATAAATAAATAAACCCACATCCTTTCCATTTCTTATCCCCAAGATATGATGTTAACATTAATATCACGACCTAAGACAGTACAACCTTAAAAGCCTCAGTCCTTCAAAAATCCAAACACTTAGAAGTTCACAGTCTATTTTAAAAGTCTCTTAAATGTGGGCTCTTGTAATATCTCAAACAAGCATGGTCTCATTTCAAAGGGAAGAATCAGGCACACCTAAGCAAACCCAAGTCCAGCAAAGTGGCACAAAGCTAGACATCTGGAATTCACTCACAATCTTCTACACTCTAAAGTGTTTCAGCAGCTTTACATCCCAGACTCTGCCATCCACAGAACACACAGTTTGTCTCGCATGACCAGGCCAGCTCCATGCCACACCTGCTGCTGCTCATGGTGGTCATCCCATGGTCCTGGCATCTCCAAAATATGGGGTCTCCACTGAAACTGAGGCTGCACCTTCGCCAGGGGTCTCTTCTGACCTCTCCTGGTGCAAAGCCTCAGCTTCTGATCACAGCCCCTTCAATCCTAGGGTCTTTACTGCAACTGAAGTGTACTTTCACCAATGGTCTTTCCTAGCCTCTCACAGTGCCAAGCCCCAGCTGCTCTCTGTAACCCCTTCAGAATTTCAACACCAGAACCATGCAGGAGACTCTTACACATTATCAGGTCATGCTTCCAGCTTGAGATGCAGCTCAGGCCACTTCTGGACCACAGCTTCTGTGTGTTGACCCTGAGAAAGTTCCTCCCAGAAGATTTCACTACAGTGATGTTGTTCTCTTGTTACCTATATCTGATTTTGCATCAATCATACCAGTAAAACAGAGGTTCAAAGTTCCAAACGCTTCCATAATCCTCCCCCAAACACCAAGGTCTGTCACAGCAGTACCCCACTCTTGGTACCAAATTCTGATCTCATTTGCTTCTCCTTTACTACAACAAAACACTCTGACTAATACCAACTTAATAAGAAGGAAAGGGTTTATTTGTCTTACATCTCCAGGGTCACAGTACATCACTTAGGGAGCCCAAGGTAGAACCTCAGGGCAGGAAACTGGAGGTAGGAGCTGAATGAAGCACAGGACATGGAGAAAACTGCTTATTGGCTTGCTCCTCTGGCCCATTCTCAGCCTGCGTTCTTTTTGTATGTTTTCTTTTCTGTTTAATTTTGCATTACTCCAAAAATATACATCTATACATTCCACACGTATACCAGGTTAACATCTGAAAATAAACTATAGGTTAATTTTAAAAGACATTTAGGGATTCACAGTTTAACCTGTTTTCATGCAGGTGAAAAAACATTTCACTTTACATTCCTAAATAACATAACATGTTGATGTATATTTTGATGTACTTTTAAAATGAGCTTTATTATTTCTCATAAATCTTAGGACTGAATAAAATAGAGACATAAACTTTGAGCTATATTTATAGTAATATCAATGTGGTATCATTTTTATTAACAAATGACCCACTTTGACATATTAAAATCCTTACATATAGGGATTTGTTGCTAGGATCCACAAATGAGGGACACCATACTTGTTTGTTTCTCTTGTTTGGGGAATGCAGGAGTGAAACATGCAAGACTGAGGGTGTCCTGGAGTTTTGTGACACAGATCCAAAATGCCACTGAGGCTAGGAAATGTGTGGAAAGATTGGATTCCTTTAAAGGAGGCTTTGAAAGGCAGTACCGTGAAGCTATGAAGGTGAGACATAAGTTGTAATGAAGACCCCAGGATTTTGGAGATGGCAGGACCATGGGATGTCTACTGAGGAAAGCTGAAGGCATGGAATTGAGCCACCCCAAGGAAGAAGCTATGTGCTGCAGGTAGCAAGCTGCAGTTGTGGGGCTACAGAAGCCATTTGGTGTCCAGAAGAATCCATCATGAGACCAAGATGACATGAACATGGAGCTTCATGCTTTGGCATTTTCCTTCCTGGTTTTCAGTTTTGCATTAGTCTGATCATTCTTCGCTATGCCTCTATTCCTTTCTTTTGGAATGAAAATATTTATTGTGTATAATTATGTAAGTAGCTAACTTGGTTTTTGATGCTATTAGAGGGTCATAGTTAAGACATCACTTTGAGACTCAGATGAAACTTACATTTTGGACTTTTAAACAGGATTGGAATTGGTAAATACTGTGATAACAAGGAGTGGAAATTTACAGCTTAAAAGTGAGAGATTTGGAGATGTGATAGCATTCTTTTTACTCCTTGTTCCATTATGTTCTGTAAGCCTTAGGTGTAGAGATTCCATGGTAGATGTGTCACTTAGGGTTGGGCATCTCACAGACACTTATTCTCTGTATATGAGAGCTGTGGACCTCTGTTATTGGTAGCCTGCTTCATTAAAGAAAGCCTGTGCTAGAGTTTCGTGAACTCACCCCCGCCCATCGAGCAAGGAAGGCTAGCTTCACTTTACTTCCTCCACGTAAGATAAGCCTCAGGATGTTCCAGCCCACAGGACATTCCAGGCTTATCTTCATCCTGCCCTTCCCCTCCTTACTTCCTCCTCGTAAGATAAACAGGATGCTCATTAACCACAGGATGTTCGAGCCCACGCTTTTGGTATGCAAATGAGGCATCGGATGGTGCACCAATCCAGAGCATGCACAAGCCCCATTTCGGGGTCCTTCTCACAAGAGAGCTGTACACAATAAAGTTTGCTGCAGAAGAATCCTGTTGTCCGCGTGAAGTTCTTGCCGGCGAGACTACTGCGCGCGACACTCTGTAATAGTCTCCATCTGTTGAAAAAGAAGCTTCTTAAGCCAGGTATGGTGGCACATGCCTTTAATCCCAGCACTCAGGAGCCAGAGGCAGGTGGGTCTCTGTGAGTTCAAGTCCACCCTGGTCTACATAATAAGTTCAAGGCCAGGTGGGGTGGTAGGGAGAACCTGACTCCAAAAGATAAAAAAAAAAATAAAGAATAAAAGAAGCTTCTTTGATGAGTGGTGACAGAAATATTTGTCTGTAAATATAAGGATCCATATTTACCATATAGTAATAAATTATGTTTTTCTAGGCATGTGATAGATTTAAGGTTTTCTCTAGGATCTATGACTTCTCCACCCATGTTTATTTGGCTATGTTTACAGTGGCATACTTGAGCTCCTTCTCATTTAGTATGCTCAAAATCCACTTAGGGATCTCTTGATTACCCTCAAGATAAAAGTACCACTACTGTACCAATATAGATTTCTGTGCCAGTCATTGTTGTGGATATTAGGCTTTAAAGTTGGGGTTGGACCACTGATTAACTTTTCTCCCTTAACTATGAGGACTAGTATTCTAGTTTGTTTTCAATTGTGACCAATACCAACTTGGGGAGGAAAGGGTTTATTCATTCTCTATCTCCCAGGTCACATTTCATCACTTAGGGAGCCAAAGGTAGGAACTCAGGGCAGGAACCTGGAGGCAAGAGCTGAAGCAAAGGCCATGGAGGAATGCAGTTTGCTGGCTTGTTTCTCTGTCCCATGCTCTGCCTGCTTTCTTTCTTTTTTCTTCTTTTTTTTTTTGGTCTTCTTGAGACAGGGTCTCTCTGTAGCCCCAGCTGTCCTAGAACTTACTCTGTAGACCAGGCTGGCCTTGAACTCACAGAAATCCTCCTGCCTCTGCCTCCCTAGTGGTAGAGTTAAAGGCTTGTGCCACCAGGCCCACAAAATACACAACAACATGCCTGGGGGGGCACCACCCACAGTGGGCTGGGCCTTCCCACATCATTGAACAATCAAGAAAATATGCCAAAGACATGGCCACAGGTTACTCCTGTGGAGGTAATATCCCGATTGAGACTCCCTCAGCCTAGGTGTATCAAGTTGACCCTAAAGCTATCCAGCACAGCTAGTCTTCAGGAACTTGGTTTCCAGGTCAGTCCCAGGTCCATTTTTCCAAGTCCTATGTCCAAAGTATGTCCTGTCTTCAGCAATATGGTCTTATCTTCAAGCTCTCTTGTGTTCCTCATGCAACAGAAGGCAATGAACACAAAATACCACAACTGGCCAAAGTCTACAAGAGTCTACAGAGTTTGTATCCTTGGATAGGACTCCTATATTAAACCTCACCCACCCAGGGCTCAGTAAACATTGTTGAAGAGGGGGCTGAATGATTTTAAGCCAGAGGGCATGAGATACATGACCATAAGGAAACAGAATTTTACAGGCTTCTGGGAACCTTGCTTATATGAACTTACAGCAGTGGTGAAAAGCATACACAAGACTCATGCCAACTCAATTAGACAAACATCAGCATACAACTGGGGAAATAGACAGCAGACCCCAAACTCAGCTGAAGAACTATTGGGAAATTATCTCTTCTGGGTGAGGGAGAGTTGGTCTTCAAGTGAGTGACGTCAAACAGGCTAAATAGGCTCCAGTGGATGAACTCACACTGGGGATATCTGGTTACAAAAACTTGTCTTGTCAGGCCTTAACATATGACCAGTTTCACGAAGTCTTGTGGGTGGGTTATGGGAGTGTGGAGATAGGTAAGTGGGGACTAAATATGATTAAGATATATTGCATGAAATCCAAAAAAAATCAATAAAAATATATTTTAAAAAGCATGTTGTTTGGGTGTCAAGTTGGCAACTGGTGGACTATATTTATTGTCTACTTGATTGGATTTAAAATGGGTCTCACCTAATATACTCATTTCTGAGTATTCCTATGAGGGTATTTAAAGAGGGATTTAGCTGAGGAAGAAAGAAAATATGAGAGAGAGGAACCCAGATCTTAGAATACTCTCATAGTACCATTCACTTTATAGAACCATTTGGCAATTATTCATTTATTTTCAGAATTAATATATGTTAAAGTTTCACATATCAAACAATATTATTTAAGTAAACACTGGTATTTTGTTGTAATTTTTTTCATCTCATAACTTTACTCAATTAAAGAAACAAATAAATTCAATTAAGTTTTTCCTTGACAATTTCACACATGTGTGTAGTGCAATCTCATTACTGTCATACCCCACCCTCTCTGAGAACCTCCAACCACTTTTACTCCCCTCCTCTCTGAAAGCCCTTTTCCCCATTAATGTCTTTGTTTATATTTATTTGCTCATTTTATTGTGTGGTTGGCATACATACACTATGGCACATGACTGTAGGCCAGAAGACAACTTGCAGGAGTTGATTCTCTGCTTCCAGCATGAGGATCTGGGCTATCAAACTTGGGTCACTAGGCTTTGCAGCAAGTACCATTAATTCACTAGACCATCTCACTTCTCACTTGCTCCTCATACATTTTTGTTTTGTTTTAGAACATGGCTGAGTTAAACCAGAGTGTGATCATAGCTTTGGAGCTATCCTTGGAGTATAATGGGCTCGCTGGTGGGTATGTAACTGAAGGCAATGTCCTTCCCTCCCCCACAATCCATTCCTAACAAGTAAGTAAGAAGTGATATGATATCATAAGCTTGTCCCTGATGCATCATTGACTTTTAACAGGCTCAGTCTAGTGCAGACCCAGTGCAGGCAGCCAAAAATGTTATGAGATCATGATTGCAGTACCCATATCATGGCCAGAAGGTCAAGTTATACTTCCTTTCTCACTATCATCTAGTTCTTATATTCTTTTCTTCCCCCACTTCCAAAATGTTCCCTGAACCTTAGAGGAGACCGTATCAATGTCCTAGTTATTGCTGAGCATTCAGTCGTCATTTATTTCAGGAACTTGATCAGCCGTGTATGTCTATAGTCACAACCATTCATTGCACAGAGAAGCTTCCCAGATTAAGGCTCAAGGTAGCATTTGTCTATGGGGATAACAGATATTTATAAGGCAGCTTGGAGTTATGGCAGTTTACTAAATAACAGTAGTTAAGCTCAACCCGAGGACCTACATGAGGTTTTGACTAGGTTTACAGTAGCAAGTATGGACTCTTTGTGTGTGTGTGTGTGTGTGTGTGTGTGTGTGTGTGTGTGTGTGTGTATCAAACCTCATATCTAATCAGAGTGATAAGTTAACCTCTTATCCCTGACAAGTGAGTATGGCAGTTTGTAAGTTTCACAGACGGGTAAGAACACCGATTCTTTTTCTCCCTTGTAGCCTCTACATATCACATACTATGAAAACTAACCAGCAGAGGGGAAGCTCAGATCCACCTTGATTTCTCTGTATCATGAAATCAGGGTATGTGTGTGTGGGGAGGTTGTCTTAAGCAACAGGATCTTTCATCTTTTTTTTTTTAACAGGATCTCTCTATAGCCCCAGCTGGCCTGAACTCATTATAGGACCAGGCTAGCCTTAATCTCATGGAGATCTACCTGCTTCTCCCTCCCAAGTGCTGGGATTAAAGGTATGGGTCACTACATCCAACAGCAATAGACCCATATGAACTTGTTCCAGTGGGCAACCGTGAGGAATGGCAGGAGCCTGTGTTGTTTTGGGGACCTCTGACATCTCCAAGACCAATAGGCCATAGGGTAATATTGGATACCTGACACCAGAATTTTTGTTTAAAAAATACATGGATTTTAGGAACAGCATTATCCAGCCCTGCAGATAGTCCCCTTCTTTGTATCGCTGTCTCTGTCCCTCTCTCTGTCTCCTTACAAAGTTGTAGTCTTCCATAGGGTAGTTTCACACAGCTTTTGTTTAGCTCAACACTTCCTGGCTTCTTCCTCAAATACATCTCCTCTAGTCTGTAGATTCTGAGGTTTGAATTCAGGACACCAGGAATGACAGCAGGTGCCTTTACTTATCAATATTGTTTACAAAGAGTTACTAACTAACCTATGTAGTTCACTGAACATGGTATAAAATGTAATTTGTGACAAATTTTGAGAATAACAAGTATTTGAAATATCCAATGAATTAATGTTATTGAATATTAGAAATAAAAATGTTTTGCTTTATGGTCATCAGGAATAATGGCACAGAAAAGTTCAGAGCATAAAGAGAAGAATTAGGAGATAAATAGTAAAGAAGTGAAGCATTTAGAGCATATTTGTAGTGTCTTCTTGAAATATAATAAGAAAGCTATCAAAATGATCACAAGGTAACACAGATGTATATTTACATAAGCATATTTATGTTTTTATACAGGGATCTTAATAGCTGTTTTTAATCTCCGCATAACTATTCTGTAAAAGATTTTTGATTCATATTGAGTGTCCAAGTATTTTTCTATTTTGAGATGTAGGTTGTTCTTGGAGTACCTGCTGTAGAAATTTCCTGCAATGAAGTTAAAATATATCAGTGTAATTCCATGACATTTAATAAAATTTCTAATCTTGCTTAGATATGATTACATATCAGAAAATTAAGTACATATTATGAGTTATTTAGAAACTGTTCAATCCTTAGTACAGTTTACAATGATTTAAAAAATAATAAAGATTTTTAATAAATTCTTACCTGCTTTTAGATAACCAATAACTATGTTACACGTAGTATAATTTTTCTAAATTAGCTTAGATATTGCATACACCAGAGCTTCTGCACTACAGTAAGAAACACTATTGAAATAAATAAAATTTATGTAAGAAAAACAAATAGTTCAGTGAAATTATAGTACCAAAGTACTCTGTTATTGTGTTTGGATGAATTTTAGTACTGTATTATGATAAAGTTAAAATTTTAAATGAAGTATCACATTTTCCTTTTTGTATAGTTATATACGAAAATTTAAAAAATACACTATTATTTTGTATGAAAATTCTATAAGAAGCCTATAGTTTTCATGCTAACAACTAAAAAAAAAAACTATGCCACATTATGAAATAGCAGTGGCAGTATTTAAATTATGACAGCTGATGTAAGAAAAAGACCAGGGTTGGGGCTGGAGAGATGGCCTAGCGGTTAAGAGCGCCGACCGCTCTTGCAGAGGACCCAGGTTCGATCCCCAGCACCCACATGGCGGGTGAGAACCGTCTTTAACTCCAGTTCCAAGGGAATCTGATACCCTCTTCTGACCTCTGAGGCATTGCACGACACAGGTGCACAAACTTACATGCAGACAGTATATTCATACATATAAAAATAAAATAAAATAAATTATTAAAAAACCAATTACCCATGAAACATTTTTTTAATAAAAAAAAGAAAAAGACCAGGGTTGTAGAGATTGGTCAGTGGTTAGGACCACTGGCTGCTCTTGCAGAGGACCTGGGTTTGATTCTCAGTGCCCACATGGTGGCTAACAACCAACTATAACTCCAGTTCCAGGGAATCCAACACCGTCTTCTGACCTCTGTGGTCATTGTACCACAGAGGTACACCTATCTATATGCAGGCAGTATACCCATACACATAAAATGAAAAAATAAAATATTTTTTTTAATTAAAAAGAACATAAGACCAAAATTATCTCTGAGTTCTTCTCTTAGCATTCAATCAGTTTTCCATTATTTCAAATCCACTTTTTAATGATTGAAAATTTAAACATTGTATTACAATGTATAATATAAAATTATTATGCAAAATATGTTACATATGCATGTACTTATATATAAATAGCTACTATATATTACATCTTTGACTCCAGTTTCCTAAATCCATTTACAAACTGAAATAGTAGTGATAGTGATTCATCTAAAGGAAACTTTCTAAACCTTTATCTGGACTGAGTCTCTCATATCATTTTGGCATAACAAATGCTAGTATTCACAATGTAATCTGTTCTGGAATTATGGTAATGGTAATGGTAAAGCTAAATAGAAATTGAGATGATTTCTACATACATAGAATGGCTTCATGTGAGTGGTTAATTTGTTGTTCCCATAATTTACTTCAGGTGTAGTTTGTCCTGGAGAGTTATCCCAGTTATGATATGGAGAGTTGTAAAAAGTGCTTTCTTTGGGCTCAGCAACAATAAAACTATTTTAAGAAAAAAAGCAAATATTTTAGAATACTTTAAAATATCAAATATGCATACATAGTTTAAATGTTATAATGCAATAATTTTTTATGATGATATTGTGTATGAATCATTCAAAAGTCACATTATATTGAAACAAGAAGCATAATTAATGGTGTATTCATAAAAAAAAGAACTAAATTTTTTCTTTTAATTCTATTTATTGGACAATCTAGGGCTTTGATAGGGAATATAATGATATTTAGATAAATGAAGGAAGCACAACTTTAAAAGTTTTACAGATTCATTTTAGTCAGTGCCGAGTTTTTTTCCCCTCAGGAAATATGTTAAGGAGCTTTCTTTTTCTCTGACAGAAACACCATTATTTAGACATTCACAGTTAGAAAAAGTGTTATCTCTGACTATGCCCTTTTTTCTCTGCAGCTTTGCATTCTATCAAGAAATGAATATATAAATTAAAACCATGCAAAACTATTCTTTCCAAATGAGATATTCTTGTCTCTTTTTTTTCAGTATTTACACATTTTCACCACACTTTTATGCAATAAATTACTTACTTGGAATTTATCCTGGATAACTGTGGGAATTGAGATAAAATACTTCCAGAAACATCTCTGTGGTTGGTTGAGCTCCATGGATTCTGCACATAGATATTTTTATGAGAGAGAAAAATGGTAGTCATGATTTTAAGGAACTTTGAAATGCAATGGATAATACATCATATTGCATCTACATGCTAGTACCCAAGTATCAAGATAGCTCTAAGCCTCTTCCCACAAAATGACAGATAAATGAAAGTAATTAAATATATTAACAACTTTGCAAGTATCCATCTGTCTGTCTATCAGGTAGCTATCATGCATTTGTCACCTATATAGGAACAGAGAACGGCCATCTTAAAGAGATGTGCAAGTGGGAGGAATAGTTCAGTCACAATTTAAACATCGTGTGACATTTCTAACTAAACATATTAAATTTGAATTCACCTGTCTGCCGTAGTTTGAAAATTCCACAGATGAAGCACAGTTCACAAAATAACTCAAGCAGGGAAGAATTTAGTTTGAATACAGAGCTGCAGCATCAAATACCCACTACATACTGTAGAGATTTTTTTTAAAAATGAGCAATGCAAATCAGTTTATAAAGATGTAGTAATCAAAGACCCTACATCAAGCAACTGCATGTACAAAGGATGTATTATAACAGTAGGGTTAGATGCAAGAGATGGACATTTTAACACAGACATAAAGCATATAGAGTAGACATGAATATGCATGGAATGTATATTTTAGGCAAACTAATTTATAGGTACATGTGCAACATTGTGCTATAATTAGTTCAAAGAAAAGAGAATAATTTACATGATCACCTTGATGCAATTAAATTGACATTTGTAAATTTCAGACAGCCTATAAGACTATTCATTATACATTGACATAAAAGATTAAATAACATATAAAATATGCATCTTAATCCATCCCTAAGTTTCACTTCTTAAGCACTGCCACCATAGAGGGTCAAAGAAGCTTTAATTAACAATAATATCAGAGATGAGACTAGATTATATTTCATCTGTAAAGGAATACTGAGAAAAATATGAAGGATGAAACTAACCATATTTTTCTCTTTCATTGTCTATAAATTTTGATTTTATCTCCTAGCATTCTTTTTCTGTTTTGATTTAGAAATCTTCTTTAGAAGAAAATACACAGCAACCACAAAACATAAAAAAAAAAAAATGTCATCACTCTTGAAAGCACTTCGATGAAGCCTGGATAGAAAAACTGGTTTGTATCTATAGATGTTCTCTGGTTTCCTCTCTGATACCACAATAGGAAGAATTATGCATTTCATACTATTCATGTCTCATGTCTTAAAGGGGCCCTCTTTCGCTTCATGATGCACTTAATTTATTTGATCCACACCTTTTACTCTAGCATTTGAGAGAGAATAGTGTATTTCTTGTGATAAAAACTTGGACCCAATGATGTAAATGCAGATTCTTTAGCTCTAACAAGTTCTGTGGCCTCTATGGTATAAAGATTTCATAAGAAACTGTCAGAATGCATAAAGATCTAGAAGGATTTTCTTGTAACCCCTACTTGCTCATTTGTTGTTTAACTTAAACTTTTTAACCTAAAACTAGTCTTTGATTCAACTAATTGTAGAAAAGTGCTTTAGGCAGAATTTAAGAGTAAAAAATATAGAGAGTAAGGGCAGGAGAGGTACCTCAGAGGTTAAGACCATAGGCTGCTCTTCTAGAGCACCCAGGTTCAATTCCCAGCACCCACATAGTGGATAAGTCCATCTGTAACTCCAGTTTCAAGGATCTGACACCCTATTCTGGCCCCGCTGGCTTTGCAGGACATGGGTGCACTTACACAGATGCATGCAAAACACTCATACACATAAAAAATAAATTAGTAAAAAGTATGTTTATAAAAATAATAAAGAGGGCCAGAGAAAAATTGAAAGAGTAAAACATTTTTTTTACGTCAGGTGCTTGGGATAGTAGAGATGGTTGTACTAATAACACATGTTTTGGAGCAATACAAATGGGAGGGAACAACAACAACATTAAGGACTGGGTCAAAGAACTGACTGAAACTGCTAAATTCTGCCCCAAACAATAAATCTCTGCAGAGAAAAACTTTAAAAGACTGAGAAAAAGATGCAATACATGTATGACAGAATGCAAGAACTGGGGTGGGGTGGGGGGTTTGGAAAGGGGAATATGTCTAAATTGGATGGAAAAATGATGTATGAAATACACAAAACATCAATAAAAGTATTTTATTAAAAAATAGATGGGAATCAGGAAAGCTCAGCAATAGGCAGTGAAGACATTTCTCTCCAGAATTAAAAATGGTTTCAGGCACTACCATATATTGCCCAGTCAGCTCACTTATGACAGTGATAGAGCTATTACTAATTTCATGAAAAAAGAAACAGATTTGGAAATGCCATGGTCACTCTAATTTGAAGTCCAAGATTAGTAGGACCTGAAACTGAGCCTCTTCACATAATCCAGAAGAGTAACCAGGACTGGGGAGGGAGAAGAGGACTGGGAAGGGAAGAAAAAAGAATAGAGATGATTGGACCTTTCGAGGCTAATAAACCCAGAGTGTAATGTGATGCCCCTGAGCCCCCATGAGAAATTCACATACACTGTCTGAACATCAGTGCATGGGTTATACAAGTGTGTGGCAGGGAACACAGTGCAAGACAGAAGATATCTCCTTTGGAATGGTTGGTGAGAGTGATCCAAGTGACTCTCAAAAGAATGCAGGCTGTCTCCAAAGTTCTTGATTATCCACCATACCATAAATAGAAAATAAGTCCCTACTACTCAAAACAGGAAATGCATTAAGGACAGGACTTACATTAATGGAACAGGAACTGATCTGGAACCCTTCTACCTGAAGTTAAGTGCTCATAATTCTAGACAATATGCACACTGCTAAGGGAGAAAATCAATCAATGGTAAAACCCAGCCCCAACGCCTAACGACCATGATGCCTGCCCAGTAAACTACCTCTATTGGTGCAGTAGAAGCACTGTTGTCTGGGAAATGGTCAACAACTATCTAATTGGACTTGGAAGCCTCTCAATGAGAATAAACCAATGACAGACACTGCAAACTCAGCCAAGTGCATAGGGCTGGAAAGGACATAGAGCCTAGAGAAAACCCTATCAGCGTCCTATCTCTAGACAAATGAAATTTCTTACCATACACTAACTATGGAATCTTATATTTACAGACATGCATATCTTAAGCCACTTATCCAAAAAGCTACTCTTTTGCAACAGATGAGGTTACTGCAGAATCCCATAACTGGTCAGAACATATACATCTGAAAAATCCTCATTCCTAGAACACACACCTACAGTTGAACCTCTACGTGTAGAATGAGGGGCAGAGAGAAAACAAGTGCATTCTTCAATTCTCACCACTAAAGCTTCCTTACACAATAGAGTGTGATGCAAATGGAAGACCACAAGTAGTCAAGCTTCCCAGAATGGGAGACTCTAGAGTGTGTGTCCCTGGATGAGGCCCATATATTAAAACTCACCCACCCGTGGCTCAGGGGTAATTGCAGAAGAGGGGGCAGATAGATTGAAAGAGCCAGGGCTGATGTATGAACATGCAGAATCAGTGACTTATAGTTGACTATAAGCTTTCACATATGAACTTGTGGCAATTTTGGCATCAGGCACAAGACCCATACCAACTGGTCCCAGGTCTCAAAGTAGAGCAAGAGAAATGGGTGGGGGGGGGGTGTCTAACCCTGAACTGAGAACTATAAGAAACTGAGTATTGTTGGGTGAGAAAGAGTATGCCTTATCTAGGATTCCTAGATATGCTGACTAGACTCCATCTGATCTATTAGCACAGAAGGATGTCTGGGTTTGGGAGCATGACTGGATAGGGTTGAGCTTGGATATGGTAATGCATGAGTTCTGATGGGGAGGGTTAGGGCATGGAGGAAGTGGGTTTGATTGGGAATCATTGTGTAAGTTGTACAAATGCTCAATTAAAAATTATAAAAAATAAAATAAAATAAATTATTTTATATAGGATTTCAGGAGACATTGAAACATCATATTCAGCATTAAAAGAATAATCATGCATTCATTGTTTCACACACCCACAATGAAACTGATGTTGAGAGAGACGTGCCCAGTACAGCATGAAACCATACATGATGTACATTGTCAATTTTAGATAACAAAATAAAGCCATGTGGAGGACTCTATTAGGGTGTAAAGGTAGAGGAATCATCAGATTGTCATTTAAATCCATAATCAAAGGGAGTAAACACATGTATTTGTTGGGAAAAGGAATGCAATAAAAAGAAAAACTGAAATTCATAATAGCTTTATGAAGAAAAAGAAAAACAACAATAACAACAACAACAACAACAAAACTGTGTGCAGGCTATTGCCACAGCCCTTGATCGCTTCCCAGAGCTTGAAGGTAAGACCCTATTCCTGAAGACAGGACTTACTTCAGAGAGCAGATTTGGAGCAATGAAGCTGGCACTGACCTAGAAGCCACTTCCTCCGAAGGCTAGCTTTCATAGCTTTAGAAAGGAATACACCACCAACTAAGGGATAACATCAATTGATGGCCCAACACCAGCTTTGAGATCAAATACCGACAGCAATGACTGGCACAGCATCTGATGTTGATGCAGTAGTGGCACTTTTTCTTGGGGGCAATCAATAGTTATGCAATTGGACTTAAAGCCCACTCAATGGGAGGAAACTCATATGTGGTCCTGTAAACATTACCCAAATACAGATGGATGGAAAGATCATAGATCTTAGAGAAAACTCCAAGAATGTCGCATCCCTAGACTAATGTAATTTCTTAATAAGTGCAAAATATGTATCCTTATATTTACAGTTAAGTCTCCCAGTCACCGCTCATCAAAGAAGCTTCTTTTTCACCGGATGGGGACTATTAGAATGTACCACAACTAGTCACACACAGACATTGTCTGCGAATTGCCCAAGCCTAAGTGCTACATGTACAATGCAACCTACGGCTCATGCACCATAGAACAAGAGATAAAGAGGACAGTAATGAATCCCTCAATTCTCACTAATGAAGCAGAGGGCCAGGAATACAAAAAGGCAAAACTGACCAAAGCATGGAGATTAGGAGTCTGCAAAGTGTGGACAGAACTCTTATACTTAGCTTCAGTCACCCAGAGCTCAGGGACCATTGTGGGACAGGGGGTAGGAAGATCGTAAGAGACAGGGAGGAGGTACATGACCTTATGGAAATAGAATCTTACAAGCTCCGGGGACCCTGTTCATACGATCCTGTAGCAGTGGTGGTGTCAGCATGCACAAGACCCATGCAAACTTGAGCAGACAAAACCCAGCATAGAACTGTGGAAGCGAGCAGCAGGTACCAAACTTAGCAGAAGACCTACTGGCAGCCGATTACTGCTGTGTTATAAAGAGTTGAGTTTCTTAAAGCCAGGTTCTCTGGGTGGCTTAATTTGCACGGACGAATGTCTATGGATGCCAACTTGACATTCTGGGCCTTGGCACAAATGGCAGAGTGTACGAATTCCAGGGGTGGGGGACGGGTTTCTGTGGAAGGGTGCCAGTGGGGAAGGGTGTATAAAGGGGATTAAGATTAATTGACACCAGGTGTGGTGGTGCACGCCTTTAATCCTAGCACTTGGGAGGCAGAGGCAGGTGGATCTTTGTGAGTTCAAGGCCAGCCTGGTCTACAGAGTGAGTTCCAGGACAGCTGGGGCTACAGGGAGACCCTGTCTCGAAAAGACCAAAAAAACCCCCAAAAAACAAAAAAAAAAACCCAAAAAATAAATAAATAAATAAAAGATTAATTGAGATGTTCTGTGGGAAACACACCAAAATTCAATAAAAATGCAAAAAAATGGTGTTAATAAATGTATGGAGGTACATGTAATCTAATTACAGTAGCCTGACTAGGAGCCTAACTTTAGGAAGTCATAGGCAAATCAGTTGCCCTGTTCATTCATTCTCTTGAATGCCAATGAGGTTTTCCCAGTTCTTATAAAGGCCATACCTGCAGCATTAAAACTTGGAACCAGGAGTATAGTGCATACATGGATGGCCAGATCTTGCTTTCTCAGAAAAAATTCATCTTTTAAAATTTTTTAATTAAAATAATCTTCAGAATCTCCAAAGCACTATACAACATATCTTACAATTTCCCTTTTGTTTTCATTCTCAGAGACAATTATTCTTCCAATCGTCTCTTAAAATTTATAAGTGCTCCTTCATGTTCTTTAGTCTCAGGTGATGATCTTGCTTATTTTTCCAAATAAAATAAGTCAAAAATTATTTTTTCAACTCTAAGCTCTCAAATTTGTCAAACTACCTGCCTCAGCATCCATTGCAATCTACTGTGAATAAAACATATGCTGATATCAAGACCAAGTCATCTCAGGATATCTCCTCTTCTTATCTACCTAAAGACTAACAGAATCATGCACATGCTTAGAGCATCAACTTCCTATCCATTTCATCAAACCTGTTAAAATGCAGGTGCACATTACATAGAAATTCTCTTACCTCCACATTTTCCCTAGCTACTGCCTCATTTCTCTGCTTGCTATTATTACAAAATAGCTTCAGAAAGTTATTAATCATCATTGGGACAACAAATTCACCTTTCTTTCACTTTTTCAACTATGTCCAGCTTGCTTTTGTCCTTATCAGTTGGGCGAAACTGTGCTGTCAGTGTTGTCAATAATTTGCCTATTTCTGAATCCAATAGAAATTCTCTGTCCTCATCACATAAGTTTTTTTTCAGTACAATTTAATATAGTGGATTTTCCTATTTAATGGGGTTGGCTCTTTTTGAGACAGGGTCTCCCTTTAGTCCCAGCTGACCTGGAACTCGCTTTGTAGACCAGGCTGGCCTTGAACTCAAAGAGATCCGCCTGCTTCTGCCTCCTGAGTGCTAGGATTAAAGGCATGAGCCACCATGGCAGGCTTAAAGATGCCTGGTTTATAGACGGTTCTTAGCTGCCATGTGGGTGCTGGGAATTGAACCTGGGTCCTCTGCAAGAGCAGTTGTTGCTCTTAACCACTTAGCCATCTCTCCAGCCCCGATTTTTTCCCATTTATGGAACTATATTTTCCCCTCTCTTTGCTTCCGTCACACCATACTCTCTAAACTTTTCTCCTGTTACTGTGCTTTTTCTTTATTTCTTTTGCCAGTGTAGCTTCCCCATTACTTACACGCCTCTATATGTTGGAGCATCTATAGGCTTGTTAACAAGTTCTCATTTCCTCCATAATTATATGTCAGATTTTAGTTCAGCAGCATGGCTTCAAGTGGGACCTATATCATCATAACAATCAACTTAATATTTTAGCTTATATGTATTTCTTAGGATCTAAATTCATCTATCTCTGGATACTTACTCAATATTTTCACTTAAAAATATACTGGACAGACATCTCCACCCCAAAATTTTTGGTTTTCCCCCACCCACTCCTAAACCTTTTCTTCAGTGTTCCTTATTTTTGTATTTGCTCAAAAACAATACTTTGTGAGATCTTTTTTCCACTCTCTTTCGAGCCCCAATTTCAACCTATCAGAAAGTTGTTTATCTATTTTATTTTATTTGTGGGGGGGTCTTTTTGAGACCGGGTCTCCCTGTAGCTTCGGCTGTCCTGGAACTCACTATGTAGACCAGGCTAGCCTTGAACTCACAGAAATCCTCTTGTCTCTGCCTCTGGAGTGCTGGGATTAAAGGTGTGATCCACCATGCCTGGCTTTGTTGATCTATTTTTTCACTTCCTTTTACCTCCACTGATGCCAACCTAATTCAAGTCATCAATATCTCTCTTAAACTTCTGCCAGACTCCACACTCTTCTTCCTGCCTCCAATTTCTCTTTCCACAAACTGATCTCTGAGCAACACTGTACCCAGAGTGAGCTTTCCAATGTGACATTACAACTAACAACAAAACCAAATGAAGTACTATTATTTTACAAATGCAACATGATTTATCTAATTCATCAACCTGTCAGCCATAGTGAATTTCTTTGGCATGTTCAAACATGCCAAACTCATTTTTCCCTTAGAGTTTTATAGTTACTCATCTCTCTGTTCAGAGATTAAATTTGTGCACAACCATGCCTGGTTCAATAATTCTTTCTGAAAGAATGAAGGAGTAATGAACATTATTCAGTGTAAAGTTTATGCTAAGGATCAAACAATATTTTTTAATTTTTTTTACTTAATGTGTGTGAATGTTATGCCTGCATGTACGTAAGTGCACCCATGTTATGAAATGCCCACAGAGGACAGAAGAGGGCATCGGCATCGGATCCCCTGGAACTGGAGTTGTGGATGGGTATTAAGCTACCATGTGGGTGCTAGGTTTAGAATCCAGGTCCTCTGCAAGAGCAGTCATTGCTCTTAACCACTGAACCATCTCTCCAGCCCTTCAAATATAATGTTTTTTGTTCTTTCCCTTATAGATCCTGTAATCCTTCTGTTATCCTCATGTTAGGACCTTGTACTTAATGACCTCCTGAAATATGTACCTGAGATCTAGTAAGCACAAACAAGGAGTATCTAGGCAATAAAGAATGCATAATGAGATCTCACTCAGAACCAGTCTAAATTTTTCTTCTACATCTTTCTAATTGCCTTTGATATATTTGTGTCCTCAAAAAAAATTTAAAGAAAAAATTTCATTAATTTTCAGGATTTTATTCATGAACATAATGTATTTTGATTTCATTCATACTTGCCCTACCTCATAATATCCTGCAAACTCACCCCTATCTCCCAGCCATTCCCAACTTCATTCCTCCTTTTTTTTTAATAATGCACATACTCCAATTTTTGCTGCCAATATACTCGTGAGTATAGGACCATCCACTAGAGCATGGCTGACCTACTTGGGGTTACACTGCAAGAGTAAACTGATTCTCCCTCCTCCAACAGCCACCATCTATCAATAATGCCTCAGGTAGAGATGGGGGCCAATGAATCCTGTTGTGGTTTGAACGAGGTCTCCCCCATAGGCTCAACTGTCTAGATGATTTGTCAGTTGGTGGTACTATTTTGTGAAGGTCATGAAATCTTTAGGAGGTGTGGCCTTGCTGGAGAAAACAAGTCACTAAGGGTAGGTTTTGAGAGCTTAGAGCCTTGTCCCATTTCAAGTTTTTCTTTCTACTTCTTATGTTTGCTGGAAGATGCGCATGTTCTGCTTTCTGTTCTGGCCACCTCTGCCACCATGCCTCCCTGCCGTGATGCACTTTTATCCTTCTGGAACCATATGCCCAATAAACCCTTCTTTTTACAAGTTGCCTTGGTCATGGCGTTTTATCGCAGCAACAAAGGAATAACTTATCCAAACCTCTTTTGCTCCATGCTGGAATGTTGACTGGGTTGATCTTCTGTAAGTTTTGCACAGGCAACCACAATTGCTCTGAGTTCATAGAGCTATGGTATTGTCATGCCCACAATACATGTTTTTTTCCCCTGTCCTCCTTGATCCCTGGCTCTTAAAATATTTCTGTTCCCTGTTCTGTGATTGATAATCTCTGAACATTTCGGGGAAGGAGTATAACATTGATACCCCAATTTTAGCCAAGTACTCCACTGACCCTTGTTCTATACACTTTGACAAGTTGTGAGGTTCTACATTAATTGTCATCCACTGCACAAAGAAACATCTCTGAGGAGGATTTGGAGGTACAATAATCTCTGTACATAGGGAAAGGAAATTAGATGGCAGTTTAATATTATGTCCATTTATCAAAATAATAGTACACCTGGGTCCTCTGGAAGAACAGAAAGTGCTCTTAACCACTGAACCATCACTCTAGACCCAGAACTGAGCTTTTTTTTTTTTTTTAACAGTTTATGGCTTATGTGAGGAGTATTATCCCCTGTATAGGGAAACTCCAATAAAACTCTTCTATAAGTATAAATATATAAAATGTATATGCATACATATGTATGGGCTGAAGAGATGACTCAGTGGTTAAGAGCACTGGCTGCTTTTGCAGAAGACCCCTGTTTAGCTCCCAGAACTCACAAGGCTCCAGCTTCTGGCCTCCATAAGCACTACACACACATGGTGGACACACACACACACACACACACACACGAATATATACAGGCAAAACACTAATACACATATTAAATAAAAATATATGATACTGGGCTGGAGAGATGGCCTAGCGGTTAAGAGCTCCAACTACTCTTGCAGAGGACCCGGGTTCGATCCCCAGCACCACAAGGTGGCTGAGAACCATCTTTAACTCCAGTTCCAGGGGAATCCAACACCCTCTTCTGACCTCCGTGGCATTGCATGACACAAGTGCACAGACCTACATGCAGCCAGTACACACGTACACATAAAAATAAATAAAATTAAAAAATATATATAATACTTATAAAATAGTAAATTTCCATATCCCTTTTAGAAAGATCCTCAGCGTTAGTTATGATTTGCCCCACCCTTTGTCACCTGTGTTCTATTATCGCCCCTCTCTTAATATCTTTCTTCCTCCTTATCCTGAAGCGATGACTTTCTAGTTTCCTGACTTCTACAGGTTGCTGCAAGTTGAACACAAATATCTATATAATGCTAGGACACACAAATGCGAAACATTGGACATTTGTCTTTGTGGGTCTGGGTTACCTAACTCAGCATGCTTTCCAGCTCCATCAATTTCACTGAAATTTTTGTAATTACACTTTTACTTATAAACAAAATCCTGCTGTGCATTTATACCACATTTTCATAAATGGGATATTATTCAAAAACAAAGTTTGTGCTCAAATGGTTCTTTTACTACTAACAACTTTAATGAAAGCAGGAATAAATAAGCATAAAACATTCTGAATGAAATTTGATCATTTATTGTTTGGAGCTGCAAATTTATTATAGCCATATTTTCTTTACTCTCACTTTTCAGGACTCACAATAATTAAGCACTAAATGCTTAAAATCTAGTAAATAGTGTTCAGTTAACCATAGAATAAATGAGATAAGGAAATTTTTTCTGGCTTCTATTTCAGATAACATTATTGACCAAATATAATAACACTAGGTCCACTTTTGGATCAATTATGAAATTAATTTTAACATTTTTGTCATTCTAGAGTTTTTTTTTTTTTTTATTTTTTTTCTCATTAAATTTGTTTTAATGGGTCTCAAAATTCTGTGACAGATTTTTGGTCAAGTTGTTTCCATTAAAAATTAATGATTTTAAAAACTAATAACTTAAAACTGCCACACACACACAAAAAAAAATGGTCCACAAAACATTTTCCTTTCCTTCTGAAGGTTTTACGATGCATTGTTATCATTAACCAGTCTTTTACTATTAAACTTAAATGGCCAATTGTGGGTGTCATCAAGGCCGTGGACAAGAAGGCTGCTGGAGCTGGCAAGGTCACCAAGTCTGCTCAGAAAGCTCAGAAGGCTAAATGAATAGTATCCCTAATACCTGCCACCCCAGTCTTAATCAGTGGTGGAAGAACATTCTAGAGTTTAATTATTACTATCATTAGGAAAAGTGCAGTAATTTAAACAAACTTGTATGTTCCTATATGACAAATTGACTTGTGAAACTTAGAGAAAATGTGCACATTCATGATTGAAAAAATCCATAAAGATATAAATATAGCTAAAATAAATTAATGAAAGAAAAACTAAAACTACATATTATCTTGGAGATAGGCCTTATGAAACTAGCAAAATAGTGCCAAAGCCTCCTAGCAAAATTCTTGCTAATTTATACACCCGTCCTGTGCTATACTAAAGTTCTCTCTAGCCAGAAGTACAGAAATATAATGAAATTTAGTGTTTTAGGCATTGAGTAAAAGTTTTTGCTATTTATGATCTAAGCCACACTTATATGCATGCATTAATGCATATACTTGCCCACATAACTACACAGTTATGTGAATGTGCTGTAAAGGTCCATTAAAATGTAGTCATCTCTGTTTGTTTTCTGAGCACCATTAATAACACCCTGGGGGTATTGTAGAGTGGAAAGAGTGAATGAATGTGCCAAAAGTACACATTTTACAACTGTTAAGTAAATTAAACCCTTCATCTGACTCATGTTACTCAGTTTCCTCTACTGGCACTATACCTAATAAAGAGGCCACATGTCTGGTTTATTAGAGAGATAGCACTGAGTTCATGTAACTTTTTCCATAATGGAAATTTTTAGCTATATTAGATAAAGTAATCTCATCCCTTTACAAAAATGTTTATGTAGCTATACAGATGTTTAAAACAACTTTAAAAATAATACATGTATTAGTCACTTTTCTGTTGCTGTGATAAAACCACCATGACCAAGGGAACATTGTTGGTTTTTTTTTTTTGTTTTTTTTTTTTTTGCTTATTAACTCTTTATTTAGTACACATTTGAAACAGGTTTAGTTATGTTTTCCATGCATGACCAAGAGAACTTATACAAGGAGGAGTTTATTTGAGCTTACGATTGACAGTTCCAGGGAATTAGAGTCCATTGTGGTGGGGAGGCATGCTGGCAGGAATTGGAGCAGAAAGCCAAGGTTCACATCTTCCAATGAGGACAGGAAACAGAGAGAGAGAGAGAGAGAGAGAGAACTGGAGATTGGAAGGCATGTTGAACTCACTAAGCCCACCCCCAATGACATACTTCCTCCAGCATGGCCACACCTTCTAAGGTCTCCCAAAACAGCCCCACCAGCTGGGGACAAAATGTTTGAATACTTGAAGCCTATGGGGGACATTCTCATTCAAACCACCACAATACATAAGTTTTAGATCAGAAAATATTGTTCCTTTCCAAATATCACCTATTATTTTAAAGTAATTACCTCATGATCAATAATGATGTGTAAGGAAACATAAATTTTACTAGAGTTAGTTTAGGGATCTTCACATCAATTATTTTTTAATCCTTAGGTGATCACATACATTCTTTTTCTTAAATCCCTTATATGTGAATATGTATGGAAATGATACACAGTGGTAAAGGAAAAGATGGTCTCTAGATAGGCTGACTAGAGCTCGGTGGATTAACTTGCACTGAGGAATGGCCAGGGAGATTAATTTGGCATAATAGACCCTAACACAAATGACAGAATATATGAAATCTGGGGAGGGGGTGCTGTGGAAGGGTGCCAATGGAGAAGTGGGTATAAAGGTGATTAAGATTGACTGAGATGTTATGTATGAAATACCCCAAAATTCAACAAAAAACTAAATACAAAAAAACCTTCTGTCTGTGAGTTAAAAGAGCAATAAGTGTTTTGTATGTGAAATACTGTCTACTACTCCTTTACCAAATGACATCTATAAACACACAGAATATTCCTTTGAGATAATTTTGAGAGCTTGCTCAGTACTCTGCTAAGCATTAAATCTAAAACTCATAATATCGCATGGCTTCTGTCCTGCAAAACTTCCTATTAGGGAATATAGATGTATATAGTTATCATTTGATGTATACTGTGCATTATAGAGACAATATATGACAAGTTGTGGAAGCAAACAGACAAAAAAAAAATTACTGCTCGATTTCATTAGTGAAAAGTTCCTACAAGGACTGTGTTTTCTAATCTCAGATTTAAATGTGTTAGTTTTTCAGGTATGTAAAGTAGGAGTCAAAGAAAAGGGCATTAATCAAGGCTGAGAAATACATGCAACATGTAGAAAGTGTGAAAATACAGAAAGCACTTATGAAACTCATTTGATTTGTTTTTTTAAATTTTATTTATTTATTTATTTATTTATTTATTTATGTATTTATTTATTTATTTATTTTTTGTATGTGTATGAATGTAGTGTCTGCATGCAGGTCTGTGCACCCGTGTCGTGCAATGCCGCGGAGGTCAGAAGAGGGTCTCGGATTCCCCTGGAACTGGAGTTCTCCTGGAACTGGAGTTACAGACGGTTCTTAGCCGCCATGTGGGCGCTGGGGAGCGAACCTGGGGCTCTGCAAGAGCAGTCGGTGCCTTAACCGATAGGCGATCTCTCAAGCCCAATTTATTTTTATTTTTGTAATGTGTATAAATGTCCTGTCTGCATGTACAGCTGTGCAACCTGTGTCGTGCATGCCGCGGAGGTTCAGAAGAGGGCCTCTGATTCCCCCGGAACTGGAATTGATTTACAGAACCTGTTCTTTAGCCGAGCGCCCATGTGGTGTCTGGGGATCGAACCCGGTCCTCTGCAAGAGCAAGATCGTGCGTCGTACCGCTAGGCGATCTCTCCGCCGGAAACGCCATTGCTTTGAAGTGGTTAAAATACAAGATGATGACAGACAGAAAGTTCATAGAAATTTAGGTTGATGAAAAGACAGGAGCTGGCGCGGGAGAGATAGCCTAGTGGTTAAGAGCGCTGACTGCTCTTGCAGAGACCCGGTTTCGAATCCCCAGCACCCACAGGGCGCTGAGAACCGTCCTGTAACTCCAATTCCAGAGAACTCCCAGGTTCCGGGGAATTCCGAGGCCCTCTTCTGACTACAAGGCATTGGACGACACTGGTGCACAGACCTGCATGCACAGTACATTCATCAACATAAAAATAAAATTAATAAAAAATTTTTTAATTAATTTTTATTGATGCTTTGTGCATTTCATCATTTTTTCCAATTCGTTCAGGCTTATTTCCCTTTCCCGCCCCCCCCCCACCCCCATCCAGATCATGCATTTCCGCCATAACTGCCTGCATCTTTCTCTCAGTTTTTTTTTTTTTCATTTTTAGCTATAAGTGATAATCCATGAGTACAAGCATCCTTCATGCAAAACCTATCTGCAGGCTGTTGTGCCCAAACACCTACAGCCCCACCATCCAGTGGGGGGTGACAGGTTGTTTGTTCAATCAAGTTGATCAAATGAGTGTCCAGACTACATTGCTGTAGTTTCACCATTCACCCCAATCGCAGCCCTTACATTCTACCACGCCCCCTCTTCCGCAGGTTGTTCCCTAGGCTTAGAAAAGGGGCACAGGTGGATGAGAGGTAAAACAGTCCACTCTCTCTGGAGCTGTTGACTTGGAAAAAAAAATAATAAATTAATAAAATTAAAAAATATTTAAAAAAATTTTTAAAAAGGAAAAGACAGGAAGCTAATCAGGAAAGGCCTTCTCAACCATGCCAAGAAATAGAGGTTTTATCCTATGTTATTAGACACAATTAAAAAGTGAAAAGTGTTTGCTCTTTAATTGTGTCTAATAACATAGGATAAAACCTCTATTTCTTGGCATGGTTGAGAAGGCCTTTCCTGATTAGCTTCCTGTCTTTTCCTTTTTTAAAATTTTTTTAAAATATTTTTTAATTTTATTAATTTATTTTTTATGTGTATGAAGACACAATTAAAAAGTGTTTGCTTGGGGCTGGAGAGATGGCCTAGCGGTTAAGAGCGCCGACCGCTCTTACAGAGGACCCGGGTTAGATCCCCAGCACCCACATGGCGGCTAAGAACCGTCTGTAACTCCAATTCCAGGAGAACTCCAGTTCCAGGGGAATCCGAGACCCTCTTCTGACTTCCGGGGCATTGCACGACACGGGTGCACAAACTTGCATGCAGACAGTACATTTATACACATACAAAATTAAAAAAAAATATTAAAAAAAAAAGTGTTTGCTCATATGTCACATAATGTACATTTGGTTTTAACTTTTTACAGAGTAATGCATGCCTTCCACTAAGCTAATATATATTATGCATGTAAATTCAGGTTTTATCTTGTTCAGTTGAAAGTGATTGTCTTTAAAGTCTAGTATATCATACTTCATGATGAAAACAGCATGCTTCAGATGAAGCACTTTTTCAGGCTACAATTATAATATCTCTGTTCTTAGGAAAAGGAAAAAGCAGCACATATGCATGTTTCATTTTAATTTCATATTTTGACATAGAACTTGTATCAAGTACAATGTTTGATTATGGCACATCTTTTACAGAGTGATCCTTCAAGAATCAACCCAAGACCTAACTTGATGATAATTAACTAGCTACTCTAGCCCACACTGGTTTCTTTTTGAGACAGGGTCTCCATTTAGTCCCAGCTGGCCTGGAGCTCGCTATGTAGACCATGCTGGCCTTGAACTAAAAGAGATCTGCTTGCCTCTACCTCCTGAGTGGTGGGATTAAAGGTGTGCACCTCCACGCCCAGCTCCTTTCTGACTTTTTATCGCTATTTTTGTAGATTAACTCTCAACTATAATTAAATGTGCATATACCACTTTAATTTTCCAACTTCTTAAAGGTTAGCATGGAAGTGAGGCTATATATATATTTCCCCGTGAGTGTGTTTTGTGTTTATTCCATACAACTAACAGGATGGAAACATTGGTTGGTTAATTTAAATATCATGTACATATAAATACTAACTTGTAGAATGCATGAAATTTCTCAATAGTGTGTATCATTGAAATTGTTCTAATTATATTTACATCAAATCTTCTATAATAGTTACAAGAGAAAGATGATAATAATGATGCTGTTGAAATTGGCTTCATTATTTTAGAATGGAATTGTTACTTGCTTATCTTTTTTTTTTTTTTTTTTTTTTTTTTTTTTTTTTTTTTTTTTTTTTTTTTTTTTTTTTTTTTTTTTTTTTTTTTTTTTTTTTTTTTTTTTTTTTTTTTTTTNTTTTTTGGTCTTTTTGAGACAGGGTCTCCCTGTAGCTCTGGCTGTCCTGGAACTCACTCTGTAGACCAGGCTGGCCTTGAACTCACGGAGATCCGCCTGCCTCAGCCTCCCAAGTGCTAGGATTAAAGGCATGTGCCACCATGCCCAGCTCTACTTGCTTATCTTTTGAATAAATGCTAGGATCTAGTGACAACACAGTTAAGTAAAAGAGCTAAGTGATTAAACTATTTTACTGAATAGCACAAAGGTTATTTTTTTAACATTCAGTACATCTTTGAGTGATATTCTTCCTATGATATTGTTCCATTCATGTTGGTAGTTCATCTATAACACACTTTCTTAATGATTAATCTAGTGTAGTAATACCTATTATAGGAATAAAGAAAGCTGTACTCAATCCCTTTAAAAAACAGGACTTTATAATTATCCAGCTTACTTAAATGCAAAGCATAGTATTAACCATATGTAATAAGTGTTTTGGAATGACTACTACCATGTTATTTTAATAACAGACAACTACTACATTAAGAAGAAAATAGTATAGATACAATTAGATAAAGACATTGGTTCTGAGAATGAATTTTTTTTTTTTGGTCTTTTCGAGACAGGGTCTCTCTGTAGCCCCAGATGTCCTGGAACACACTCTGTAGACCAGGCTGGCCTTGAACTCACAAAGATCCGCCTACCTCTGCCTCCCAAGTGCTAGGATTAAAGGCATGCACCACCGCACCCAGCAGAGAATGAATTTTTTGTAATGAAACAAAAGTTTTTGAGATGTTAATTTTTATTTCATTTCTAACTTTATGTATCTTACAGCTCAGTCTACATCATCCCTAACAAAAATATATACAATTTGTGTAATAACATTCTGTTAGAAACATAATTTCAGAAAAGTTATTTTTAAAATAATTTTATTAAAAATAAAGCTTAACAATTATAAAGTGTGCAACTGGACATTGTATTTATTTATTTGGAAACTGTATTAAAGCATGCTTGAGTATGAATAAATAAGTGCTTAAATTTTTAAACTATTATATTCCTAAAAAGGAAATTGACAGTTAAAATTTTCAATTTTCATTTAAAAATGATATAGAAATAAACTCAAATTAATCATCAAAGAAATTACTAAAGAAGAGACAAGAAGTTCTTTCTTTGTGCATTCACTTACCAAATCCTGCCATTAGCTATTCTGATCAGTGTGTATAGTTTGAGTTCACTGTCTCCAAATGTGCAGTACCCATCTTAGAGCAATATAAACACACCGAATGTCAAATCATGGCAAGTATCATTCATATTCTTGTGTCACTGCTTCAGAAAACTTCACATATGATTCCAGTAGATATTAGCCTCATATTTCACAGGAAATGTTCATCTGAGATGGGAGACTTTGAAGCAATGGCCTAATAAAATATCTCCTTTTAGGGGTGTATGTATCTGTAAGGAAATTTTTACTATTTCATTTAAGCCTTGAACTATACTGAAGCCCCCAAATGTTTCAAATATATTTAGAATTCACCATATTTCAGTGCCTCCTTTGCAAGAAATTTTCTAAGAAATCATGCTATAGATTCAAAGATAAAGTGTTTCAAAGACTGAATAGTCCAGTAAATGTAACAAAAGTGAAATGCAAGTTTCCATGTTTAGCAAATATGACTCAAGTACTGAGGGATGAAAAAAAAAATTGGCATATTTGCCAACATAATGAATGGGTTAATTGTGTGATCAAAACTTCATTCTGTAAATGGATGTGGTATGTATTTAATATTATGATAAAATAACTGAGACAATCAACTGAAAAAAATAAGAAAAGTTACTTTTGTCTCACAGTTTTGAAGGATTCTGTTCATGGACAGTTGTCCCCCTTGCCTGTGGTCAGTGATGAGGCAGCACATCATGGCCAGAGTGCATAGTGGAACAAAACTCCAAACCTTATCAAGAACTGAGAGGCATAGAGAGATGAAATGTACCCACTCCCAATATCCCCTTCAAGAGATCTAACTTCTTCCAACTAGGTCCCACATCTTAAACATTCTACCGCCTCCCAGTAACACTGTAAGTTCTAGTAGAAGTATTTAACACACCAGCCTTTCTGTATAGACCAAAAATACTTAACTAAACCATAGCCAATACAAAATCCAGAAATATTGTAGCAAGTGCAATAGCAACATACTGATTTAATTAATATTTTCTCTTTATCAGTATCAAAGGTAGAAGAAACAGATGAAAGAGTACAATTTACTAGATATTTCTTCCATTTATGATGAACCAATAATAATAATATCTACAAACACACAGTAATATGTGCATGAAAGAGGATCCTGGTTGTCAAAAATTTGCAATTCTCCAAATATTTTACAATAACTACTTTTGAAATGTACTCTATTTCATGTGAAAATATATTTGAGAATTTTTACTCTTCAAAGCTCACACACAATTATTTTCATCTAGATATTTTGTTCACATTTTAAATATCATTCATACCATAAATAAAACAACTCTTCTTAATTCCTTTAAGTCTTCAGACTTCCCCACATATCACCATGCTATTAGGTATTTACAAAGAACGTTAAGAGTGTACCAGTTTGAATTTTCTTTTTTTTTTTTTTTTTTAGACAGGGTTTTCCTATAGCCCCAGCTGGCCTGGAACTCACTCTGTAGACCAGGCTGGCCTTGAACTCACAGAGATCCGCTTGCCCCTGCCTCCCGAGTGCTAGGATTAAAGGCGTGCACCACCACGCCTGGCTTAAAGATGGCTCTTAGCTGCCATATGGGTGCAGAGCATAGAACCAGGGTCCTCTGGAAGAAGACAAACAGAGCTCTTAAACTCTTAACTGCGCGAGCGCACTCTCTCCAGCCCTGAAGAGTGTACTAGGTTTGCCAATATATTATGTCAATTTTCTTTAAGAAAAGTCACAAAAAACAAGATAATACTACTAGCTGTTTATTTTGTACTTGGGCTTGTAAGTTGAGGTCAAATATTCTTTTGCATGTAACATTTTCTACATAACAAAAGTAAACTTTTATTTCAAAAGAGATACTAAATGGTAGAATATGCTAAAATGTGTCATGAATTTTCACTCATATATTTTTAAATGATCCTATTTTTTTAAATGAACAAGCAGGAATTATTGACATTTTGTGCAAATAAGTTTTCATTTTGCAATAAATGTGCAGAGAGGTTAATGGCTTCAAAAGAATTTTTGTGGTTTAGAATTTTCAGAACAATGTCTAAAAGAAATCTTTTGACAATGACAAATGTTTGGCAAAGGAACATACTTTTTATGTATGTGTTTATGAGTAATGTGGGTGTTATGTCAGCACGTGTATAAGTACATCTGTTGGCATGCAGTGCTCATGGAGGACAACAAAAATGGGTTCAGATCCCCGGAACTGGAGTTTAGGGACAGTTGTAGCCCTTCTGTATGGTGCTTGGGATTGAACCCACCCCAGTCTTCCTGTCAAGAGGGCCAGAGCTCTTAAACTGCTGAACTCTTAACTGCTGGAGCCATCTCTTCCTGCCCCACAAGGGAACTCTTAATCCATTGTTAGTGGGGACTAAACTGGTGGCAGCCACTATGGAAATCATGTGGATAGTCCTTTCATCCAGCCAATAACCACTCTCTGGTAATATACCCAAAAGACTCTATACTACTATGTGTAATACCTGGTCATTCATATTCTGACTGCCAGTTCCATAATACCAGTAATTGGAAACAACTAGATGTCCATCAAACTATGAATGGATAGTAGAAGGTATCATATAATATATGATAATATATAATATTATATATAGATATATATATAATGTGTGGTGGTGTGTGGTGGTGTGTGGGTGTGTGGTTTTTTTGTTGTTTAAGTTTGTTATAAAATTATAATTTTACCAAAAAAAGATGGCAAAAATAAAGTGCATCCTAGGGCGTTGGAGCGATGGCCTAGCGGTGTAAGTCGCCGACCGCTCTTGCAGAGGACCCGGGTTCGATCCCCAGCACCCACATGATGGCCGAGAACCATCTGAAACTCCAATTCCAGGAGAACTCCAGTTCCAGGGGAATCCGACGCCCTCTTCTGACCTCCGCGGCATTGCACGACATGGGTGCACAAACTAGCATGTAGACAGTACATTCATACACATACAGAAATAAATAAAATTAAAAAAAAAGAAAATAATCATCCTGAGTGACATAACCCAGACCCAGAATGAAAAAAAAAAAAAAAACAGCACATGTCCTCTCTGAGAGCTGGATGCTAGTTTTGAAATCTTGGATATATGTGCTTCAATTTGAAAATCCAGAGAGGTCCAAAACTAACAAATAGCAACGGGGGATTTTTCTGGGAAGAGAAGTAGAGTGCAGTACTATAAAATGGGAAATGAGGAGTAATAGAGTATAATGGTTGAAAGGATTTGGGGAATGAGAGGGTACGGCAGAGGATGGAGTATGGTTAGGGACAACTAACATTAAAGGCCTATAGAAAAAAAATCCATATGGAAACCTATCACTATAGAAGCTGTTTAAAGCATATGCGCATATATATATATATATATATATATATATATATATATAATAAAGTAGATTAAAAAGAATTACCTTATAACAGGAGGACATTGCCCACAACTAAACACCATAGGCTTGCAAGGTAAAAGTCTAATGCCAGGAATGAAATACATTTGAAGCTGTTGATAGAGAATCCTATCAACCCTGACATAATACTGGCCATTGCTTCAGCACTTGGTTACTCACCAGAGTTTCACAGTAAGACCCTACTGCTGAAGACACTAAATAAACTGTAGTAAAAACAAGGAGAAATGAAGCTGGTGCTGACGTCAAAGCTTCATCTCTACTGGCTATCTTTCTTCATGTTGGAAGGTGCTAAGCAAGCTATCTGAAGAGAAAATTTAGCATGAACCTTACCATGCTGTGAATCCTTTGAGGTAAAACAACTGGCCTGAGGACATGCCCACGGGTGCAATGGTGGCATGAATATTTTAGGAGTAACCAACTCATTTCTAATTGGATTTAAGATCCAATTCATAGGATAGATCCCATATCTGACACTGGTGTCAGGCCTAGAAGACTGAGGCTAGACAGGCTGCAGGCCATAGTCCAACACAACTATTTTGCTAAATAAATACAGTATTAAACTGATTTCTAATGATTTAGTAGGTTAGTATATCTCTCACCTCTCAGCTGAGACAATTCATTATACAGCAGATGGTTATTAACACAGAAAACCACAAGTGGTCAACATGCAGAGACTATGGGGCTGCAGAGTGGTTATCACTGAATAAGACTGCTATTTCAATTTGCTGCTTTCCAAAGGCTCAAGGGATCATTGCTGAAAAGGGGAAGAAATATTCTAAGAGTCAGAGGCTATGGATGGCTACAAGGAGACAAGAGTTGTCCAGACAGCTGGTCAGTTATTCATCTGAACTAAAAGCAAAGCTGAAAGCATGGAAAGGTCCCACATAACCTCAAGGCAGACAAAATCCCAGCGTAGAATTGGGGAAGGATGTAAGAAACCCCATCCCTGCTTGAGGAACTATTAGCAATGAAGTACTGCTGGGAAGGAGTCAGTCACATTTAATGGTGAGACTTTTAGTAAGTTGGGGAGGCTCCAATGAATGAACCCACATTGAAGGGCATTTCATGACAGAAACCTGACTTCATTAACCTTTATTTATCAACAACAAAGATACCAAAAAAGAAACCAAGGGAAAGATCCCATTTATAAAAACAAATGATTAGAAACAGTGAAGAGGATTTGGGGTAAGGGGAACATTTCTTCACAGCTAGTGGAAGTGATAACTGTATATCAGCCACTATGGAAACCAGTGTAAATAGAGTTCCTCAAAAAGCTAAAAATAGATCTGCCACGTAGCCCAGCCATATAATGCTTGGGCAATATACCTAAAGGACTTTATAACTTACTAAAAATAAATACCTGCTCATCTATATTCACTACTGTTCTATTAACAATAGCCAGGAAATGGAAACAACCTAGTTGTATATCAACTGATGTATAGATAATGAAAGTAGGGTATAGTTAAATGGTGACATATTTTTCAGCTGTTAAGAAAAATTAAATTATGAACTTTGCAGGTAAACATATGGAAATAAAAAGAATCATCCCGAGTGAGGCAACTCAGACCCATTTATCTAAATATGGCATGTTCTCTTTCTTTTTTTTATTAATTTTACTTATTTCTGTATGTGTATGAATGTACTGTTTGCATGCAAGTCTGTGCACCCGTGTCGTGCAACGCCGCGGAGGTCAGAAGAGGGTCTCGGATTCCCCTGGAACTGGAGTTCTCCTGGAATTGGAGCTTCAGACGGTTCTCAGCCGCCATGTGGGTGCTGGGGATCGAACCCGGGTCCTCTGTAAGAGCGGTCAGTGCTCTTAACCGCTAGGCCATCTCTCCAGCCCCNATTTTTTTTTTTTTCTTTTTTTTTTTTTTTTGGTCTTTTCAAGACAGGATCTCCCTGTAGCCCCAGCTGTCCTGGAACTCACTCTGTAGACCAGGCTGGCCTTGAACTCACAAAGATCAGCCTGCCTCTACCTCCCAAGCGCTAGGACTAAAGGCGTGCGCCACGACGCCCGGCTATATTTCTTAATCAAGTTTAGACCCATTTCCCCATCCATGCTCCCCACCCCCAAAAACTCATGCATTATGCCATACATCTTAAGTCCTGTCTTGCAACTTTTGTAACTTTTTTGATGCAGAAGTTTACAGTTTTCGTCAGTTCTTTGAACAAGTCTCTTTTTTTGTTCCCTTTAGTTTTATACTGCTCAAAATATACATATGTACACTATACGCATATACCAAAATTACAAACTCTGGAAATAAACTATAGGTTAATTCCAGAACACATTTAGGAGATCACATTTTAACAGTAAGGTTGCATGCAGGTAAGAAGAAATATAATTTTTACATTCCTAAATTACACAGCAAGTTGATGTATGTTTTAATGTACTCTTACGCAAGAGATTTATTTTTTTCTCATAAATCTTAGAACTTAGGAAAATAGAAAAATAAACTTCAAGCTGTATCTATAGTAATATCAGTCAATGTGGTATTATTTTTAGTTACAAATTACCCACCTTGACTTACATATAAGATTTGGTGCTAGGATCCACAAATGAGGGACAGCATGTGTCTTATTTTTCTGAGACTGCGTTACTTCACTTAGCCTAACAGGTTCTAGCTCCATCAATTTACCTGAAAAATTCATGATGTCATCTTTCCTTACTGCTGCATCACATTTTCATTGTCCACTCATCAGTTGAGGGACACAGGTTGTTCCCACTTCTTTGCTATTGTGAAAAGAGCTGCAGTAAACACAGTTGTGTACATGTATCTGCTATTGGATGAATCCTTTGGGTATATACCCAGGAGTGGTATGACTGGATCAAATGGTAGGTTCATTTTTAGTCTTTTAAGTGTCTCTACACTGCTTTCCATAGGGGTTGCATGAGTTTGCAATCCCACCAGCAGTAAATGAGTATTTTTCTTTCCTCACAACCTCTCCAGCATTTGATATCATTTGTTTTCCTGATCATAGTCAGTCGTACAAGTGTAAGATGAAATCTTAAAGTGGTTTTAAGCTGCATTTCCTTAATTACTGATGATGTTGAACACTTTTTAAGATTTATCTTAGCCTTCTTTATTTCTTCTCTTGAGAAGTCTTTGTTCAGATTTTTAGCCCATCTTTTAATTGGGTCATTTGTTTTCTTGGTCCTTTGTTTTCTTTTTTTATTTTGTTTTGTTTTGTTTTTTAGTCATTTATATAATCTGGATGTTAAACCTTTTTAGGAAGTGTGAATAGTTCCTTCCACTCTGTAGGTTTTCTTTTCCTTCTTTCATGTTTTATTCACTGTACAGAAGCTTGTAAGTTTAATGGGGTCCTATTTGTTAATTATTGACTTTATTTCCTGTGAACTACTGTCTGATTAGACAGTCTTTTCCTACACCTATATCTTGTAGGTTACTGCCAATGTTTCTTGTAATATCTTCAGAGTTTCAGGTTTCACATTGAGGTATGTGATCCATTTAGAGTTGGCTTTTGTACAAGGTGAAAGATAAGGGTTTAGTTTCATTCTTCTACAAATAATGATCCAGTTTTGCCAGCACCATTTGCTGAAGATACTGCCTTTCCTCCAATGAGTTTTCTTGGCCTCTTTGTCATATATCACGTGGTTAAAAATTGCCTGGACTCAAGCTTGGGTTTTCAATTTTGTTCCATTGATCTATGGATCTATTTTTGTGCCAGTACCATGCTGTTTTATGACTATAGATCTGTAATATAGTTTGAAATTTGGTATAGTAATCCCCCTGCATTACTCTTTTTGTTCAGGGTTGCTTTAGCTATCTGGAGTCTATTGTTTTACCATGTGAATTTTAGGATTTTTTTTTCTAAATCTGTGAATACAGTCCTGGGGATTTTAATTGGAATTGCATTAAATTTATATATTACTTTGGGTAGGATGGTCATTTTCACTATATTAATTCTTCCAACCGATGAGCATGGGAGGTCTTTCTGTCTTCTGGTGTTTCCCTCAATCTCTTCCTTCAAAGATTTAAGTTTTTCATTGTAAAGATTTTTAATTTTCATTGTAAAGATTTTTAATGTTTTTGGTCATGTGTATTCTGAGATAATTTTTCGAGGCTATTGTGAATGGAATGCTTTCCATGCACTCCTTCTCCAATTGCTTGTGATTGACATATAGAAAGGCTACTGATTTTTGTAGATTAATTTTGTAACCTGCCACCTTTCTGAAATTGTTAATCACTTCTAGGAGGTTTCTGATGGAATTTTTGCCATCCATTAGGTATAATATCATGTTATTTGCAAAAAGGGATAGTTTGACCTCCTCTTTTCCAATTAGTACTCACTCTCTTGTCTTGTTGTTCTAGAAAGAGTTTCAAGCACTGTATTGAAAAGGAGTGGACAGAGTGGGCAACCTTGCTGACTTTAAGGGGGATGCTTCTGCTTTTTCTCCATTTAGAATGATATTGGCTGTAGGTTTGTCATATATACCTTTAAATATGTTGAGGCATGTTCTCTCCAGTCCAATTCCCTCTAGGACTTTAAATATAAAGTCCTGTTGAATTTTATGAAAGGCCTTTTCTGCATTGATTGAGATGACCTTGTGGTTTTTGTCTTTGAGTCCATTTATATGATTTATAACATTTACTGATTTACGTATGTTGAACAAAAATTATTTTAAGATTCTGATCATGCTTCCAAAAAGAGTTTTAAATACTGTAACTCAAACATGAAAATCATAAAGAGGATACAGACAATAGTTTAAGAATTTTTTTTTTTTTTTGGAAGATCAAGTAGCTTTATTAGTGGCTTGCTAGAGTGCTAGACACCATGGATTGGGTGCCAACAACTACATTAACCAAGGGCCTGTAGTGCCAGCACATGAAAGGAGGACAGAAAGATCAGAGTTCACAGTCATCTTTAGCGACATGGCAAGTGTCAGGTAGCTGGGACTACCTGAAACACACATATAACCTTCCGGTTTAGTATGAGTACTCAGGTGTCTAGAGTGTGCACAGACATACATACAAGACAGATGAAAGTTTAAATATTTTCCAACCCGCTGCCTACCCAATCTTGGTCGCTCATAATCCTTGTCATTTTTTTTTTTTTGGTCTTTTTGAGACAGGGTCTCACTTTAGTCCCAGCTGGCCTGGAGCTCACTCTGTAGACCAGGCTGGACTTGAACACACAGATCCACCTGACTCTGCCTCCTGAGTGCTAGGATTAAAGGCATGCACCTCCTCACCCAGCAATCCTTGTAATCTTACAACACCAATCAAACTGTTCTAAAGAATTTTTAAATATTACAAAACAAGCTACATGAATTATTTTCATTGTTTTCTACTGAAAGGAATATTAAGAGTAGCGCCTGTCTAAAATTTTTTAGTGAAACAAATAGGCCAGAGGTGTTGAAATAATTATTTTAAATGTGCAGAACAGTTTATATCTGATTTGCCTAATATAGTAGCCACTAGTCCCATGTGGTTACTTACATATAAAATTTAAGTTAATTAAAATAAGAATGATAAACTGGAAGATGGTTCAATGGGTAAAATTGCTTCCTGAACAAGCCTGGGCAGCTGAGTTCCATCCTTGGGATCCTCTGTGGAAGGAGAAAACCAACTCTTGAAAGTTGTTCTGTGACCTTGACTCATGTGCTATGGCATACACTTAAGTGCAAATGGATGCATGTGCATACACACACACACACACACACACACTACTCTCACACACACAATAATATTGAAAACATTTTTAAGAAAGAAAATTATTTCTTACATTGACCACATTTCAAGTCTAAATATTTACTGTTGGGGCTGGAGAGCTGGCTCAGTAGATAAAAGCACATAACGCATTGAGAGAGGATCCAAGTTTGGTTCCTAGCATCCACCTCACTATCTAGGTTCACAACTGCCTGTAATTTCAGTGCCTGAGGATCTGACATCCTCTCTGGTCACCACGGGAACCTACACTCATGTGCACACTCCCCACATAGACACAAATGCATAGACATAGACATATATGACTAAAAGGAAAGTCACTAGACAATACAGGTTTCTAGAATATTTATATTATTATACAAAGTTCTTGTTAAAATCATTGTTCAAAGTTTATAGAAGAAACATGAGGGCTGAAGAGTACCTCCTGTAAAGTGTGAGGAGCTCAGGGTTAAAATTTTGGAACAGAACAGATGACCACAAAGTGGAACATTTAGATTTTTAAAAGCCACTAAAATCTAGAGAACTATATAACAATAATTCATACTTTTCTATGGTGTGTAGGTGGTAGTTTAGCAAATATCATCAAATAAAATATGATCAACAAGGGAAAAACAATCGCTATTTTTATAAATAAATAAAACGATTAGCTGGGAGTGGTGGTGCATGACTTTGACCCCCATACTTGGGAGGCAGAGAAAGGTGGATCTCTGTAAGATCAAAGACAGCCTTGTCTCTATAGCAAGTTCCAGGCCAGCTGTGGCTACAGAGAAACTCTGTCTCAAAAAGACCAAAAAAAAAAAAAAAACTGATTAAATCACCTATGGTGTTTTAAGCATTTGTAATAAGGGAGTTGAAATGGTTAAAATGTATTTAGATTTAGCATAAGGTCTTATATTTGGGTCTTTGATACATTCGGAATTGTGCTTTTTGCAAGATGACAGATAGGAATTTATTTTCATTGCCCTGCATGTTGCTATCCAGTTTCTCCATCACTATTTTCTAAAAATGATATCATTTCTCTAGTGTCCATTTTTGGCATCTTGTTTAAAAATCAGGTAGCTGTAGTTGTGTGGAGATACATTTGGGTCCCATAGTTCATTGATTCATGTACCTATTTTTATCTCAGTATAATTCTGTTTCTTTGAACATATAGGATATGTCATGATTATCTGAATAGGGTTCTAGTAGCACAGGAAATAACACCAGCAAATGACAGAGGATCTCAATAAATTACAAAGCTTCTGTGCAGTAAATTGTCAATCAAGTGAAGAGGTAACAGATAGAGTGGGAGGACATTTTGCTATACATCTGAGAGAGGATTCATGTCTAGAACATACAAACACAAACAAAAAACAACAACAAAAACTAAACACCAATGAAATAAACAACCCAATTAAAAATGGGCTGCAGAACTACATAGGGAGTTCTCAAAAGAAGAAATATGAAGTTCAGTAAACACTTCAGAAAGTATTCAACATCTTTCACCACCAGAGAAATGCAAATTAAAAACTCTTTTAAAATTCCATCTCACTCCAGTCAGAATGACTATGATCAAGAATACCAATAACAACAAATGCTGTTGTGGATTTGGGGAAAGAGAAACCCTTATACACTCTTGTTGGGAGTGTAAACTAGTGTAGCCACTTTGGAAATCAGTCCAGGGGTTTCCCAAAAAACTAAAAACAAAGCTACATTATGACTCAGCTATACCTCTTCTGGGGAGACACCCAAAGGACGCTAACATACTGCAGAGATACCTGCATATCCATGTTCATTGCTAACCTAGCATGCTATAATAGCTAAGAAATGGAATTAGCTTAGCTGTCCATCAACTCATGAATGGATAATGAAAATGTGGTATACATAATGAAATTGTATTCATTTGTAAAGAAAATGAAAATTATTAAATTTTCATGGAAATGGATGGTCCTGGAAGATATACTGATTATCACCCAGACCCAGAAGGAAAAACACCCTTCTCTCTTGTATGTGGATCCTTACATCAACTCTTTGTTCTGTTTGTTTAACATAGAGTACTTGTAGAAGGCAGGAAATGAGGAAAGATTAAAAAAATTACTTTGGATTGGAAAGTTTAAGAGGAAAGGACATAAAGGGATTGGGATGATAAGGGGACAAAGATGTGGAGGGGAGCTAATCAGGATGAAATGAGTATAAAGAAGCCCTGTGGAAGCCTGCTACCTTGTAATCTAAATAAATAGATGAAAGAGGAGTTGAATGGCGTCACCATGCATGCCTGGATGGGGACTGCTTCTAGAAACAGTGAGTGATTAAACAGTTTCTGGTCACAGGAGTAAGATGTTTCCCTGGGGTTTGGTCAGAGAATATCTAGAGGCTCTCCAACACAGTACAGGTTCTTGTCAATCTTTTTGGTTGCACACCAGAACTAGAAGATAACATCATACTGCAGAAGTCATTGTATACCTTGATTATAAGAAATAGGTTAATTCCAAAACACATTTAGAGATTCACATTTTAAAGGTAAAGTTTCATGCAGGTAAAAAGAAGTATAACTTTATATTCTTTATATATATATATATATATTAGTTTTTTAATATTATCATAAATATACACATACATACATACAACAAACATACATGCATACACATATCACTTGAATTGGGAGGGTTTTTTTCTTTTTTAATGGAACAATGGAACAAAAATAGAAACTTTCAAAGAAGACCTAAAACAGAACTTGTGCATCGAAAGATTTATAAAGAGATGAAAAAAGATGCAAGACAGACTTAACATGTATGACAGAATCCTAGAGTTCGGTGGGGAGTGGGGGAAGGGAGCGTGAGGGGGGGGGCATGGATGGGGGAATGAGTCTAGATTTGATTAGAAATGTGGTAACAACTAGTTAGTAATGAGACCGAAGGGTTATTCCTGGACAGTCAGCCCAATGAAGAGGAAACAGCCAGAATTGGCCAGAGTCCAAGTCAACAGCTCCAGAGAGAGTGGACTGTGTTTGTACCTCTCATCCACCTGTCCCCTTTTCTAAGCCTAGGGAAATCAACCTGCGGAAGAGGGGGCGTGGTAGAATGTAAGGGCTGCGATTGGGGGGAATGGGGAAACTTACAACAATGTAGTTGACACTCATTTGATCAACTTGATTGAACAAACACCGTCACCAGCCCCACTGGATGGTTGGGCTGTAGGTGGTTTGGCACAACAAAGCCTGCAATAGTGTTTTGCATGAAGGATGACTTGTACTCAATGGATTATCACTTAGCTAAAAATGAAACAAAAAAAATGAGAGAAAGATGCAGGACAGTGTATGGGAGGATGGCATGATCTGGGATGGGGTGGGGGGGGAGGGAAAGGGAATAAGCCGGAACGATTGGAAAAATAATTATGAAATGACAAAGGAGCAATAAAAATTAATTTAAAAAAAAAAAAAAAAAGAAATGTTGTATGAAATGCACTCAATAAACATTAACTTAAAAAAAAAAAAATAGGGATAGAGGGCCAACCAGAACCACCAGGCCAACCTCTTAGGTATGTTCAGTCCGATTGTCCAAAAGTGGCTTCACTGTTGTGGGGGTAACTAATTGACCTCTGAATGGATTTGATCCCTCTCAAGGGAGAGGGGAAGGAATCCATGCCTGGTACTTTAAAACTGGCCAGCATTCTAGGTCTTGGGATGTCATAGGCCCTGGGGGAGAATTTGTTGCTGTAGTATAAGTAAATTGGCTTGGTATCACACTATCCTCTAAATGTCTAGGCATATGCACATAGACAAAAGCTGCTCCCATCCATGAACAGAGAAGCTTCTCTTTGCAGTGAATGGTGGTGAAGACAGATATGCATGGCTGCCAAGATGCTGAGAATAAGTGATGATTATAAGCCCGCCCACAAAAAAGACACTACATTACCCACTCTAAGGCTCAGGGAACAGTGGAAAAGAGGGGGGTGAGAAGTATGTAAGAGCTTAAAGACAGGGTGAACGTCTATGAAATGCCATCCTCTAGACTTCATAGAACCATCACAATCAGTAAGTCACAACAGCTGTAGTTACCTGCACTGGGGCCACATAAGACCAGCCCTATCAACAATCTGTCAAGGAGGGAGGGGCGCTTGCTCCTGGGGCCCTACCTGTTACTACTGGAGTGGAATCACTGTCTTATTTGTCTTTCTTCTGCTGAACTCACCAGGCTCCAAAGGACATCTCCAAACCCAAGGTTACAAAGATGGCCCTGGTTTGACTCAGTAGGTCACAAAACAAAATGAATAGATATGAACATGAGAGAGATTCATAGTGAGAAATGAGGATAGACAGAGGTGCTAGGGAGGTTTGAGAGGGGAGGAAGATGAGCTTGGTCAGTATGTATTGTGTACATGTGGGAAATTGTCTAAGAACAAATTTAATTAATAAAAAATATTCAGACCTTCAAAAAGAATTGACATGTTCCCACAACAAAGCTATTTAGATTTAGGTCACCATGGGGCTATAAAGAACATCTGCCAGTGAAATCCCTATCCCCTTTTTCCATGATAGTGTTTTATGATGTCCTTCCTGGAAATGAACTCTTAAGTCAAGGATAATCTCCATAAAGGTCATTTAAGGCTGGATGAATAGGTAGAGCTCAGCAGATAATCTTCAATAAACTAAATGCTATTCATTAGAAAATTGTCTTCAAAGTGTAGCCTTGGCATTTAATATACTGAGAACACAGAGTTCAAAAAGGATGGTTTAAAACACATATTCAAGCACACGAACACATAGACACTAAACTCCTTTGATTCTTCAAATATGAGATTAGAACAAAGTTAAAGTATGTCAATCAGACAAATTATACAGATTCTTAAACTTGACTATCATAGACTCTTAGCTGTCACTCACTGTATTCCTTCACATGAAAATTTCCTTTATGCCACTTTAGCCTCTTTTGGAATATTGCTGTAAGCGCCCCTTCAGTGGAATAACCTAGTTTTGATCACTGCAGTTGTTAGAAACTTAGGGCACTACAGTGACGTGAAGATTACCTTTGCTGTTAGTTTTGAATCAGCATTTTGGAATTATGCAAAAGTAATACAGTCCTTCAATATAAAATTCCCTGTGTATATTTTAAATCAGCTATTATATATGACATGTGCAGAAAATTTTCTCTGCTGCTGCTAAGACTCTAGTGGAAAAGTAGACACTAAACACAAGGCCACTCACATATTGGCTACCACATGAATAATGCTGAAATAAAGGTGAGAGAGGACATATTTGTTCAGCATAGAAATTTGAATTATTTTGGCTCTATGGAGGTGGGCATTTTAAGTTAAGAGCCAAAGGTGATTGGTGGTCATAAAGAAACAGTGTTCCAGGTGGCTGGGAACTTACTCACATGAACTTGCAGAAATGGTAACAGCATGCATAAGACCCATGTAAGCTCAAGTCAGATAAAAAACAAGCATTGAAGTGGGTAAGTGGGAGAGAAGCACCAACCTTAACTAAAGAACTACTGGCAGCCAATAACTACTGGGAGAGGGAGAGTTGGTTTTCTTTAAGGGTGTGATGCAAGATAAGTTAACTAGGCTCCAGTAGCTAGACTCTCGCTGAAGTTAGTTTGGGGACATAAAATTGGCTCAATAGGCCTTAACATATATGGCTGAATACATGAAATTCAGTGGCAGAGGATTATAATAAGGGTGCAGATATGGGAGGTCTAAATATGATCAAAATATATTTTATGAACTTTTCAAAAATTCTATTAAAGGACAGTTTATTAACAGAATCTATTCTGGATTCACACTGACCTTAATTCAAACTAATTCATTAGAAGTTTGGTGATCATAAGTAAGCTACATGTGCATCAATTATATCATAATATCAAGTATAAATAATAGCGTACGCCTCCTTACGCTGAACAAGACAATGTATGTAGAATGCTTGGGCCAGCACCTGATTCAGAAAGTGTTCAATAAATCATGACTTGAGAATGATATCAAGTATCGTTGAAATCGGTACACTTTAAAAAGAAAATGAATAGCAGTGACTTTACAAGCTCAGGAAATGAGAAAACTTATATCATAAACAAATAATTTGAGGACATACATGCTTCTTTCCAGTTGGATACTAATTCATGGTTCCCCAACAGTATTCCCTTTTCTCCACATGCAGATAAACTATACATTTTAAAATTACTTATAATATTATTCATAGTTAAAAATAAGGAAATTCTATAATTTGGGACAAACTTGATGGAACTGGGGGAACTTATACTAAATAAATAAGGCGAGCACAAAGAAATACACTGCTTAATTTGGAATCTTTTAAACAGATGGAAAAAAGTAAAATAGTAGAGAAAAAAATCACTTGTAGTCTTTGACCTAAATAAAAAGGCAGTTTGTATGTCAGTGAATTTCTTTTTTTTTTTTGTCTTTTCAAGACAGGGTCTCCCTGTAGTCCCAGCTGTCCTGGAACTCACTCTGTAGACCAGGCTGGCCTCGAACTCACAAAGATCCGCCTGCCTCTGCCTCCCGAGTGCTAGGATTAAAGGCGTGCGCCACCACGTCTGGCTTGAATTTATTTCTATAGTCTATGTATACTTTAGAAAAATGATAGTTATCTTTCATTATCTATGTTTTCCTTTTTTATTTGAGTCTTGTTTTGGGTTTGACTGAAGCAAATCAGTTAAATTTTCAGGAAAATCATAAGAATATATTGGTGGTATAATCCTCCAAATAATTTGGCTCTGAGACTTTAACCACACATTTTCTTTTTTCAAGTTTTCTTGTAGGCTTTTTTTCCCCAAGCATGAGAGGTAGCTTGCAAAGGTTAGTCACTGCCATCTACTGCTAAAAATGGAAAATTTTGTCTAGTGAACTTTTTTACTGGTATAGATATTTGTTTACAATGGAAACATATTTTACAAAAATAGCTAATTACAGAAAATTTAGAATTATAATGATATTAAATACCACAGAAAAATCATGGGAATAAAATTCAGGCATAAAATGAGGACTTTAGCTAAAACATATTGCTCTTTCTTTTGGCTTTTCAACAAGACATTCATTGTATAGATACATGAAGTTACTCTAACTTCACGACCTTCAAACCAGACAAAAACTCTACAACCAGAATTTTTACATTTGCCATCATTTATTGTGCCATATAATCTAAGACATATATTTACAGTGTTTAACACAGGTAAGCATGAGAGTATTGTCTATCTTTATTATTGACTCATGTTTCTGTATCTATCCTTTTGTCCCTCTGCAAACACACACACATACACACACACACACACACACAAACACACACACACACACACACACACACACACAGAGTATGCCTGACAACTCGTTAAGATAGGAAATCTGAGTGGCACATAGACCAGAGGGAGAGATAATAGAGTGATAGAAAAGGAGTGGTGAGATTGTTCAGTAGATAAAGGTGCCTTCCTCCAAGTCTGATGAATCTGAGTTCAACTGCTCAAATCCATATGGTGGAAGAAGAGGATCAACTCCTGAAAATTGTCCTCTGACATTCACAGGCGTGCCATGAAATATATGTGAACAAGTACACACACAATAAATCAAAGGGCAAAATAAAAAAATAGAACATTTGAGACAAAAATCTTTCCCCCTGTCCTATTATGCATACATACCATTTGAACTCTCAACACCATATTGCCTTCCTCCTAAATACTTCTCACAATGGCAGTTTCACATATTTTTCATGATAATTTATAGCTTTGCTTTGTACTAGACCAGAAACTCCATTAGTTAAATAAATATTTATTACAGTTATTAGCCCAGTACCAAATAGAATATCTGCTATTCAGCAGATCAATCAATGTCTACACAAATGAATCTATGGTTAAAATGTGAAGGAAAGTATGCCTTACTTAAGATTTCAGGATGTGCTAATTGACTCTAGCGGATGAACTGGCACAGAAGGACATCTGTGTTCAAAAGTTTGACTGGATAGGACTTAAGATAGATGGTGTAATTCAGGAGTTCTGATGGGAGATTAGGGACATGGGGGGTTAAATTTGCTTAGGAATCATTGTATAAAATGTACAAACACTCAATAAAAAAAATTAAAAATGTTGTACATGACACATGGACACAAACATCAAAAGATAAATTTGAGGGCTGGCCTATTATTGCACACTTGTAATCTGTACACTCTGGAGTTTGGGGCAGGAGGATTGTGAGTTCACAGGCTGCTTGGGCTACATAGTAAGACCCTCTCTCTGTCTCCACAAAAGATAGTTGGTGGTAGTTTCTCTTTTTGATTTTTTTTTTTTTTTTTTTT
>VZQC01008144.1:532447-592481 GCA_009823505.1 Rhizomys pruinosus
TTTTTTTGTCTTTTCGAGACAGGGTCTCCCTGTAGTCCCAGCTGTCCTGGAACTCACTCTGTAGACCAGGCTGGCCTTGAACTCACAAAAATCCGACTGCCTCTGCCTCCCGAGTGCTAGGATTAAAGGCGTGCGCCACCAAGCCCGGCGTTCCCAGGTATTTTTAAAGGGATTGCGAGTAGTAGTATTTTAGAGGAAAATGTTTATGTATTAAATTACATGTCCTTTCAGCCTTTCCTAATGCTACTAGAAGTTCTTCCACTAAATTAGAGTCATTTCTTTGACTTGGGAATTGGCTTTAAGTAATTACTGCTATGTAGATCTTAACATTTACATATATAAGAAAGGGTTTATTTACCTAAAAAGTTCTTTTGATCAGAGATTATAGGCATACCAATGAGGCACTTTGTTCTTACCTTAAACTTGAGAATGTTAACTATAGCCCTTATTTGGTGGATGATTTGTCAGACTACATATTTACTCTGTTCTGGGCAGGTAACAGCATTAGTTTACATGATGAACATGATAATTTGTAAGGTTAAAATACAGATAGTAAATGCTAGATTTTAACAATCTAGTTCCCCCTGTCTTTATAATCTCCCCTATATAATTTCTTTCACTATCATCTATATGCCAATGACTTAAAGTTCTATCTATTACACTCCTTATCACATATTGACCAAAGTTTGAAAATGACCACTTAGAGATACATCTGGGAAAGTCATAGAATACATTTCAGCAAATATATTCTATTATACGTAAAGATTGAGATCTTGGGATAGTATATTTGTTTCTCTGTTAGAGTTCTTAGGTAGAGAATTTCCAAGGGAAAGATAGCTTCTATTCTCTTATTAGATAATCTGGTTGAGGAGACACTGAGCCTGCTTAGTGTCTTAGTTTTACTTTTCTAATATGAACATAGTGTAAAAAAATTGTGAAATCCAATTGGTAGTTCTACTTGCTTGATTTCGGATGTTATGGGTTATGGAACTTGGAAGCAGGACTATGTAGTTCCAAATCACTTTACTAAAGTTTTCTGAACTTCATCAATTATATATATTTTTATTTAATTTATTTTAGCTGACATATACAAATATAAAGTTGTACATATTTATAGGGTCACATGATGTTTCATGCATATATACATTGTTTAAAACTTAAAACTGCTGAACATGTTTAGGTCGTTAAACGTGTATAATTTCTTTGGGTTAAAAATTTCACAGTTCCGAACAAAATTACAGTTCTTTCTTTGAGGCTTTTGAAATGCATGCAATATCACATCTATATGATCCTATTGTAAAATCATACACAAAGCACCATTCTGCATGTAACCAAATTGGTATTCATTCATCAGTTTCATCCACGCATCCCTTCTATTTTTTATTATGTTCAGCGGTTCAGATTTTTTGTTTTAATTTTATATTACTCTAAAATATGAATATTTACCAAAGTCAAAAGCTTCTGTACAGCGAAAGAAACAACCAAGGAAGTGGGAGGAAATCTTCACCAGTGATACATTAGACAGAGCATTAACATCCAGAATATATAAACTACTCAAAAAAACAAAGAAGAAAACAAATGACTCACTAAAAAGAGATGAACAGAGACTTCACCAATGAGCAAGTAAAGATGGCTGAGAAACATCTTAAAAAGTGTTCAACATTGTTAATAATTAAGGAAATGCAAATTAAAACCACTCTAAGGTATCATCTCACTCCAATAAGACTGGCTAAGATCAAGAAAACAAAAGGTACCAAATGCTGGAGAGGTTGTGGGGAAAGGGGAACACTCATCCACTGCTGGTGGGAATATAAATTTGTAAAACTTCTCTGCAAAGTAGTGTTGAGAACCCTTAAAACACTCAAAATGAGCTTCCCACCTGACCCAGCCATCCCACTTCTGGTATATAGACTCATCCTACTGCAATGATACATGCACATGAATTATATTTTGTGCAAGTACTTTTCCATACTGTGTGGAAAAGTACTTGCACAAAATGTAAATATGGAGTTAGTGCATCAGCACCTAGATGCCTGTGATAATAAAGCTTGTCTCTTGGTTGATAGGAACTCACTCTAGGATAGACCATTAATTTTCTGTTTAATGCTATGGGATTTCCTTGAATACTAGAATTTGCTGTCCAAGCGTGCACATATACTTCTCAAGTTTTTACCTCAGATGGCATCCATGTATGATGATTATGTCAGCATATCAACTAGGTAAATCAAAGACCCACCGGTATGGGTCAATAATTACTGATGCACAGTGGTCTTATGTGCTATAAAAATATCACTGTATATTCAAATTAAGATCTATATGGAAGGCTCTTTTACCATGTTGCTGTTCCTATCATTGTTGGTATCCTAAGGTTCTAGCTTCATTAATACTTGTGATCAATATATAATAATTATGCTCTCATAGATTTTCAGTGAGGAAGGGTTGATGACTAAGAAGAAAATGACTCTTAATAGACCAGTTATATAGCTCTTACAAATCACTCTATCACTCTTCCCCCAAAGGGAGTCACCAATTAGTAATTATTTTTGTTCAGGTTTGTGTGGGATAAGCTAAAGGGCTTTACAAACCAAATCATCCTTGATATGGCTGCCTTTTGTTTCCAGGTCTTTTATACTTTGTATTTATGGAAAAGTACCTGCCACTTGCATTCTACAGAGAAATGATACAGTACATTAATCTCCTGGCCTTTCCTGTGAGAGAGACTATATTGAATGAAGTCCAGTTGGTTATCAATCCTACTCCATCAGCATCAGAAAGGTAATTATTTTTCCACCAACCGGCCTGTTTTATTGACTAAGTGCCACACAGTGAACCATTTTGCCATCATGTAGCAAGATTTGGGGCTTTGCTTTATGTCATTACTGATAGTTTCAACAAGGATAGGTATAAAAAATTTGTTTCATGGGTTCATGCTTATATAAGTGGAATGAAGGAATCTGCCAAGGCAACAAGAAGTTACAAGTAGGCTACTAACTATACTATCCTTGCCTTGGCCCCACCTGCTGAGGCTGCCCGAGACTGTGTGACTAGCCTGGGTTCATTCACTTATGAAGATAATAAAGTAGACTCTAAAGCAGCCCTGCAAAACAGTGAATCATTTCTTCACTATATGAGCAATGGGAAAAAGGTTCAGAAGTTCAGAAAAGGAATGTAACTTGCTGAATAGCAAATACTTTCTTGGTGAGAGAGATGAGCTTAGAACTCAGATCTGTGTTCCATCAATCACTAATAGTAGGGAACTGGAATGTTTAGGGTACTCCTATGTGGTTAACAATATACTTTTCAGAATCTTTAAAAGTAAAAATAGGGGAAGGGATGTTCACGTTTGCGTCAAGTAATACAAAGAGAACATTGCATGTCAAATAGGAACAACGGATTTGAATGGTACATTTATAACTTAACTAGCAACCATTTTGTCTTTCTGAAATTAGATTTTCTCATTTGCTAAATAAGCATAGTAATGCCTGACTAATTCCTTCAGGGTTACTGTAAGAATCAAAAGAAGAAGGCCTGGAGAGATGGCTCAGTGGTTAAGAGCACTGACTGCTTTTGTAGAAGACCCATTTCAATTCTCAGCACCCACACGACACCTAACAACAATCTGTAACTACAGTTCCAGGAGATGTGATACCTTCTTCTGACCTCTCTGAGCATTGCACAACACAGGTGCACTAACACACATACAGGGAATATACTAATACACATAAAATAAAAATAATAAATAAAATATTTAAAAATTCAAAGAAATAATTAAAAGAAGAGAATATATATGAAGCCACTTTGTAAAACAAAAGATGAATGGTATCCCTCATCTGTGGATGCTAGTACCAAGTACCTAGTTGTAAGACAAAATGAGCAACATTAATATTATACTCCTCATGATCTAAAGACAATTATTCTCTTGTATTGGGAAACCCTATACAGGTTCTAGAGCTGACATAACACGCATTCTCGGACCTTGGACTTTTAGTACATGATGGAGGACATGTGTGCATCTTTTAGAGTAATATGGGATTAAAATGGAAAGATGTGAATCAAGAAATATGCTATGGAAATAACATACAGTTTGCTTCCAAAGGATACAATGTTAACATAGGTGCAATAAAACAGGCTGGTGCAACTTAGCCTTTCTGGGTGCTTAAGGACCGTATCTGAAGTCCCTACCAATTCGACCCAGGGGCCTGGAGGACAACTTTGTTCCTTGCCCTCAGAGGTCAACCAAGTCTTAGGGGATTATACATGAGGTGAGGGCATATCTTGAAAAGCCCTACAGAGGTGGGTCACCTTTCTTCCTGTTCACAGAGGTCTTGGAGAGCCACTAATGGGACTTCAGCTAGTGTCCAGTCTATAAAGAGGAAAGTCTGTTCATCCTTCAGAAAAGGAAGCCTGGTCTAGCAAGACCTGATTTTTTTCCTCATGTGGATGGAAATGGTGGATGAGTAGCTGAAAGAAGAAAGGGGATCCCACCCTCCCCCCCGAAAAAAACCCCGAGAGACCCCTGAGGACCAGATCCTCAACTGACCTCCACAAAACAAAACCTTGGTTAATCTGGGCTATCTGTATGGCCTTAAGCGTCCAGAAGGAAAGTACAACCAGAAATAAATAAGACCAGAGAAACTGTAATGCAGACACAAAACTTGAGATCTTAGTAAAAAGACAAAAAGAAAAAAAAAAAAGTAAGCATCATTGTTTGGCCTGTCTACAATTCTTACAGGCAGGTGCATATGCTCTGTAGATGCCACTGGTTTAGGCACTCCTCAAAGACATGAGATACAGATTTTTTACTTGTTAGCCTTCCAATGTGGACTGATGACTGCTGAGATACTTAGCTTGTGAACTAAGCAGCTAATAGAAATTCAGCCTCCTCAGAAGATGGACTGACATTGTTGGATTACCTCGGCAGTATCATGGAGGCCAATGCAGGGGGATCAAGACAGGACGTGTGCTTACTGGACTTCATTTGGGGGCACAATATTTAAAGCAGAAGCACATCAGTAAGGGTTTCCTTCTGCATTATAAAAATGTAATCTTCTCAGCCAGGCGTGGTGGTGCATGCCTTTAATCCCAGCACTCAGGAGGCAGAGGCAGGCAGATCTCTGTGAGGCTAGCCTGGTCTACATAGTGAGTTCCAGGTCAGCTGAAGCTACAGGCAGACCCCCTGAAAAAAGAAATCGTGATTTCATAAGTCTGAAATCCAGAAAAGAATATGTTTCTAGTTCTTTGATTCTGCCATAGACTTGCAGTCTAAGAGATGTTCTCTGTAGCTTCTTGGGTCATCTTGGGTTCTCTCTAACTTAGTCTCTCTATATAAGCAATAGCACATGTCTACAGGTGAACAAATTTACATTTGTTTGCATCTTCTTTTTTTTTTTTAATTATTTATTTATTTATTATTTATGTGAATGAATGTATTGTCTGCATGTAGGTTTGTGCACCCGTGTCGTGCAATGCCGCGGAGGTCAGAAGAGGGCGTCGGATTCCCCTGGAACTGGAGTTCTCCTGGAATTGGAGTTACAGACGGTTCTCAGCCGCCATGTGGGTGCTGGGGATCGAACCCGGGTCCTCTGTAAGAGCAGTCGGCGCTCTTAACCGCTAGGCCATCTCTCCAGCCCCTGTTTGCATCTTCTTAAAACTGTGATATATTCATTGTATATGATGCTGGGTTTCATGAAAATAATTTCATTTTTTATATATTTTTTAAATTGTTATGAAACTTTTTCCACAGGTCATAAAAAATAAGTGGAACTGCAAATATGTGACATTGCTATTATAAACTGCATTTTGAAAAATTAGGAAACTGAACCTCTGAGATACTAAATATGTAAGTTCACCAGGTCATTTTCTGTCTGAGATCTCTTTACTTCAAGATCTAATCCCTTTCTCCTTAACCTCATACCCTGTCCTTTGTTTGGAATCACTAAGAGTCATATACTGATTCTTAACTTTTTAATATTTAATTAAGTACTGCCTGAAGTGTTATAATATAGCAATAAATATGTATTTCTTTATAATTAACTCAAAAATTTCCATCCTGTTAAACCTGAACAAGAAAAACGTAGGTATATTACATAAACTAGAATATTGGAAAAATAATTGAGAAAAAATTTAATTCATTTTTGACTTTCATTTAAAGGGGAGGGTATTGGGGCTACAGGGAGACCCTGTCTCGAAAAGACTTAAAAAAAATAAATAAATAAAGGGGAGGGTACATTTCCAAATTCAGTATGAAATTAACAGCATAAGAATTTCTGTTTTCTAATGTAACTAGTATTGGCAAAACTGACTAGAGGATATCTCTCCTAATGTCAGTACTGTAACTTCTCCACAAGGAAAGAATAATTAGATAAATCAGTTAAATCCCTTGCTTCAGCCAGAGTCCTCAGGTTCTCAGGGAGGATTCTCTAGCCCTTCCTTGGTATTTCTCATTTATATTCTGCCGATGTGTTAATCATCTTCAAAATCAATCAATCAATCACTCATTAAGCCAATCAATCAATCAATCACTCAATCGACCATTGTTATCCTCATCCTGATCAGTGTTACTGTTGGGATTCATTGAAAATTTACTATATCCCTGATCTGATACAAAGTACATTACATGTATTTTTACAAATCTCATAGCCACTCCAAGAAATAATTATTATAATCATCTCAAGTTTCAAAAACAAGCAATATGTGCCTCATGAATCTTTGTGTAGGCCACAGTGCTTTAGATAAAAGAGGCAATAATATTTCCTCCTAAATATTCCTGAAATGATTCTTTGAACTACTATAAAGCATCTAGCATCACTTCTGACATAGAACGCATCTACAGTAAGTGACATATTTCAATTGTAATGCATATTTGTGAAAGCTTATAGTGTAGAGAAGTTATCAAAAGACATGGAATGACAGCATCATCATTAGGCCCACAAACAATATGCACTGATGAAAAATGAAACAGTTTTAAGCAGACTGAAAGTATTTCAAGCAGTCTCTAGAAATCCACAAATGTTTAAAATTGTTGACAAAGTTGTACGAACACTGGTGGTTTTGTCATGTGGGCCACTATGGTTTATAACTCTAATATCTTCTGGGATCAAAAAAAGAGATTGATATAAAAATCACAAAGTAAATCTAGAAACCATGCCACTTTACGCATATATTCTAGGTTCCTTCTGTTTATAGCATCCCACCAAGCCACACACAAATCCATTTGTTCCATTCCCTATTGCACCATATGTCTTTCTAGACATTTACTAGTAAATAACTCCTGATTTCCATATCTCCTTTCAAAATGGACAAGTCCAAAGAGTCCATAGAAGAAACTCATCAGAGAAGGCAAGATTCGTTGTAGTCTCACAGCCTAATGCTTCACCGATTGCTTTGATATACATAGTAGGATGGTTACATAAACATCAAATGCTGAGACAGGAATGAGTGAACATTAAAGAGAGAATGAAATTAATAAAACTTGGCATAATGACATTCATCTTAAATACTGCTATAGGAATATTCATAAAAATCATTCAATACAAAAGAAAAAGATAAAAGAAGGACAATTCATGGTTTGGCTAATTGTTCTTTCCCGCTATGAATGTAAGCTAAATAGTGTAAGACATGATTTGCCTTTCATCAGAGTAGGAGATTTTTTTTTATCTCTTTTTAGACAATTTAACAAAGACCTTCCACATTTCCCTTTTGATCTGAAAAGGTAAAATAACACTGAATAATATTCTTTTTTCAATTAATGAGATACTTTTAGTGTTTCTATAAAACATTTTTAAAGGAAAACACTGGGCTGTTGAAAAAAAAAGTAAAAATAGAAAGGCATGGTGGCTCACATTCATAATCCCAACATTTGTGAGACTGAAGCAGGAGAATTTCATGAGTTTTAATACAGTTTAGGCTACAGAAAGAGACCCATGTCTCAAGAAAGTGAAAAAGAAAGACTAAAATATAATCATGGCAAAGTTGAAATTTTGCCTTGCCGAATTGCCAAATAGGTTCTGTTTAAAAAATCCTGAATTATGCGGCTGGAGAGATGGCCTAGTGGTTAAGAGTGCTGACTGCTCCTGCAGAGGACCCGGGTTCGATCCCCAGCACCCACATGGCGCCTGAAAACTGTCTTTAACTCCAGTTCCAGGGGAATCTGACACCCTCTTCTGACCTCGGCAGCATTGCAGGACATGGGTGCAAAAGCCTACATGCAGACAGTACATTCATACACATACAAAAATAAATAAAAATTTTAAAAATCCTGAATTAGGTAATAGACAAAAGATAAAGCTTAGGTCTTACTATAATTATCCACATGTGTTATAGAGTTAATATGGAATACATGCAGAAATATTGCATATAAAATGTAGCAGTAAGTAGTCTGGAGTTTATTGCATTTTTTGAAAGCAAATAACTTTGTATTTTTTTTTTTTTTTTTTTTTTTTTTTNTATAGAGTTAATATGGAATACATGCAGAAATATTGCATATAAAATGTAGCAGTAAGTAGTCTGGAGTTTATTGCATTTTTTGAAAGCAAATAACTTTGTATTTTTTTTTTTTTTTTTTTTTCTTTTCGAGACAGGATCTCCCTGTAGTCCCAGCTGTCCTGGAACTCACTCTGTGGACCAGGCTGGCCTTGAACTCACAAAGATCTGCCTGCCTCTGCCTCCCAAGTGCTAGGATTAAAGGCATGCGCCACCATGCCTGGCATAACTTTGTATTTTTAAAAACAGTTTCAGTATTATTCAGAGACTCACAAGAATCAATTTTACATATTTCTTCCCAACTCCACATTTCATGAAATAATATGTATTAGCTTCCAAAATTACAGACATATTTATATTACAAAAACTGGAAAATATTTAAAATCAGAGTTTTTGATAATAGTCAATTGTCATTTTCTGTACTAAAAGAATAAACTATTTTCAGTATTAGTAGACAAATTTGAATGAAGCTGTAATTTACCATGACAAATAATCCAGGCCATAAAATTCTCAGTTATTTACAGAAGAGAAAACAACTATTAAATTCAGTAGTTTTATGGATTCATTCAATATTCACTAAATTACTCACAAAAATACACCTTGTTTCTCCATTGTTCATCTCATTTTCCTCAGCAAAGCATGAGGAGAGCAAGCCAGGCCTGCTCCACGTTATACTATGTTATATCCAACAACACCCTTCAGACTGAGCACATTTGAATTACTCAAATTTATAAAACAACAGCTTTGTCTTAAGTCACTCTACTCTGAGGGTGTCAAAGTAGAATGACTCTACATCTTGTTGATACAAGTAAACTATGGCAGTGGTCTCCCTTGAAGCAAACAGAACTGCTTGTAATGGAGGGCTGGATGACTTAACTACTTGAAAATATTAACTTATAAGGAGAAAGTAAGTTATGAGAATAGTGTCATGTATGTAAGGAGTATTTTAATTAATTATATATCTTCACATATTATCCAGAATGATTTCCTCAGTTTATTGAAATGATAATTTAAAACTTAGCTTATCATCTCCCTTTCCATTGAAGTTATTCTATTTGAAAATAGAACAGAGTTAGCAATTAGCGTTTTTTGTATCATCGCCAAATGTAGAAAATCTTATTGTTAGGCAAAATAGTCTTCCTTTATAGTGATTATTTATTCTTATTTTTGCTACTATTTTATGAATGTAATCTCTCAGTTACATCAGTATTTATTTATAGGAGTTCCTAAATATTTTTATTTCTGAAGCTTTAAATAACTGTCAAACATCCTAACATAGTTGCTGTGCATTTTATGGATGAAAATGATTCAAATATTCTGTGGAAATTACTTCAATATGAAAGGTTAATTTTGAAGATCAATTATTTTTTAAGTATGCATGATCAGAACAAAAAGCAGCAAAAACAGTGGTGAATTCTCATAAAACTAAATTATATAGCATGCAAACCTTCCTGTCAAAGATTCACAGAGTATGCTGAGTTTTATAATTATATATTTATGTTGGGATTATAATAACTTTCATAGATACTTTGTGCTAAATATAAAGGTGAGGGTGTGCTCAGGTGAAGACCAGCTAGGAAATAAATACACAATCACTTACATGTAATTCATACATCAACTAGGAAAAATTAACTTGGACAATTCAAGAATTAATTCTAATTCTTGCTCATAGGTGTATTAGCTGAGTAAAGAAAATAGCAATGCATTTTCATAAAATATTATTTAATTCTATGGAAACAATTAGAGACTTAGTGTCTGAGAAGTCATTATTCATCAAGGGATATATATATATATATATATATATATATTTTTTTTTTTTTTTTTTTTTTTTTTTTTTTTGAGACAGGGTCTCCCTATAACCCCAGCTGACCTGGAACTTATTTTGTAGACCAGGGTGGCCTAGAACTCACTCTGTAGACCAGGCTGGCCTTGAACTCACAGACATCCTCCTTCTTCTGCTAGGATTAAAGGCCACACTCAGCTTAAACATGGTTCTTAGCTGCCATGTGAGTGCTGGGAATCGAACCCTGGTCCTCTGCAAGAGCAGTTGGCATTCTTAACTGCTGAGCCATCTCTCCAGCCCCAAAGGCAATATTTTAAATGTATTTTAGAGTATAGTGTATCTGGATACCCTTCTACACAGTTTAAGTCAGTAAAAGTCTTCTAGTTCTTTATTAAGTAGCTAACTGATATAGTCAATTTCTATTTTCACACTCCAGACTGGAAAACAAAATAAAAGAGAAGAATATGTTAGTTTAGTATAAACATGGTAATTCATTTTTGGCTTGTCCAGTGAAGGAAATATTCACGCACTTAAAAATAGAAATATTTAAGACAGAAATAACAAGAGTAATAACAGACATTTATCCACAGGAAGATTGAAATGAGGAAAGAGGGAGTACTATATAATAAACACAGCATAGGGGCTGGAGAGACGGCCTAGCAGTTCAGAGTGCCAACTGCTCTTGCAGAGGACCTGGGTTCGATCCCCAGCACCCACATGGCGGCTGAGAACCGTCTTTAACTCCAGTTCCAAGGGAATCCGACGCCCTCTTCTGACCTCTGTGGCATTGCACGACACGGGTGCACAAACCTACATGCAGATAGTACATTCATACACGTTAAATAAATAAATAAATAAATAAATAAATAAATAAATAAATAAAATTAAAAAATAAACACAGCATAACTGATGAGGGTTGGTGTGGCCTTCCTCATGAGTTTCACCCACATCTGAAGTGTGCATATCATTTTTTTTTTAAGTTGAGGGAGAGGAAGAGAGAAGATGAAGTCAACTTAGAGATTTTCAAATCAGATAGGCAATAGATGTACCCAGGGACTTAAGAACAAGTGAACATTTAATAATGGAAAAGTACCTTCTACATACATCACAGGCTCTACATGAAACAATTGATCACTTCAAGAGAAAAGAAGGTAGCCAAAGGTATTTGATAATCTTAGAGAAAATGTAATTATAGAGATATGAACAATATTTATATGAGGCTATTAACCCAGAGTGTCTTAATCCTTTTTTTTAAATGATATACAACAGATCCTTAATGCTATTATTTAAAATTCTCAGTATTGCCAAGAATGGTGATGCATGCCTTTAATCCCAGCTCTTAGGAGGCACACGCAGGCAAATCCTTATGTGTTTAAGACCAGCCTGGTCTACCCAAAGAGTTCCAGGCCAGCTGGAGCTACAGGGAGACCTTGTCTCAAAAAAAATTTTTTTTTAAAAGTCCCAATATGTAATTAATTTGACTTCAAGTAGAAAATATCTAGCCACAAATCCTTCATTCAAAAAAACTTATATGTTAACCAGGCTGGATATTATGATGGTGACACGCCAGAAACATGTAGAATTATGCTGAGCTTGAACTTATTTAATTTCAATAGAGGTCTTATTTCTTTAAAATGAAAGTCATAATTTAACTTATCCAAGAACAAACAAGATAAGGAAAATATTTTGTGGCGCTTTGGTTTTGTTTGTCAAAGCATTTCTGATGACTCATACTTGTGCTCTAGTGTGATGTACAGGTCTTTTTTATTTGTTATCAGATCCCCACATGACTTATTTTAGATGGTCTGTGCAATTGGAAACAAATTGCTAGATAAGAGATTTTAACATCCTGTACAAATATTTATCCTCATCTCCCTGGTCCTCTTTTGGTGATTTTCTTTTCCTCTTTGATAAATGTTTTTAACCTTCTCCAAGCCTGCTTGGTACTTGTTTTAACTTGATTTTACCTGAAAATAAATGATGAGAAGAAGTAGGGATCATTCCCAGTGTAACTGCCTCAGGCCTGGCACCAACCACCTCATATTTGTGCTATTCGATCTTCTGATAACACTTTATTTTATTGTTCGTGACTACTCCTTTAATCTTCCACTGTTCCTTTTGTATCACCAAGGCATTTTTCTGTGTGTCATGTGTAAACTTAGTTTATTTGACTAATGAGTTTTAGTATTTACCTGGCCTTGATTAGGTCGGGGAAGACTCCTATCAGCATCAAAGCCATATGCAGAATTATAGTGAGGTCGAAGTCCTGATGAACTCCTCTCTTCCCTGGCACATTAAAAAAATTCAGTTATGATAAAGTATTCACTTAACTAGCTATAAATCAATGTATTATTAAGCATCTAAGCATTCTTTGACAATATAAAATGAATGTTCCCATTTTTAAGACTGTTCCCAAGAGAAATAATAGACAATAGCTACAATATATTGGATGTTCAACATACTTTATTACATCTCATTTTATCCAACATTTTTGTTGTAAAAACTTTCAAGCATATAGCAAAGTAGAAAACAATTTTCAGTGAATATTCATACATCTCCCACATTGAATCAACCATTACATTTTACTGTGTATGTATTTTAATACATATATATAATGCTTTCACCAAAAAGAAAATAGTAACAAAGTTACATAGTGATTGATTGATTGATTGATTAGTTAAGATTTTGTGACCAGAGACCTCAGAATTTACTTCTGTAATCCTTTAAGGAACAATAGTCTGATATTTGATAATATAATGTTTAAGGGAAATTTAGAAGTCATACTTAGCATAAATGACAAATATGTGTATCTAGTTTTAATGTTATTATTTGATTTAAAAACATATTCAATGAAATTGATAAAAATCCAGCAAGTTTCTTTTCCTTGATTTACAAAAAAAGTTAAAAAAAGGGGGTGGCTGGAGAAAAAATATATATATATATATAAATCCATTTCGCTGCCCACACATTAATCCATCTTTTTGGTGCAATTTAAAGTAAATTTCACACAGCAGGATCTTTCACAAAGAATTGCACTGTCTCACTTAAATATTTGAGGAAAGCCTGCTAGATAGATATTTTAACTGTTTCACAGGTAAGAAACTTAAATTTAGGAAATTTTAAGGACGTTATCCTAGGCAACCTACTTACTGGTTTGTGAGGAAGAGACTTGAACCCTATTCTGGTTCAATAATTTTTACCTTTTCCACATACTATGATTCTGGGGTTATTTGGCATCATCTGTTCATTCATTTGGGGGATGTGTATTTGGTTATTTATTTACTATTTATATATATATATTGGTACAATTATAAGTTAAATTGAACAGAATGAAGTTATTTGAAAAAAAAACTTAAGAATGAGTTCATATTAAGGCTACTTCTATCTTGATTTATAATCTAGCTTTCAGTTTTACATGTGTTTCTCTGTCATTTTCAATTATTTCATTTGCATCTCACAATAATAAAAAACATACTAGTCCTCTTTCTATAAAGGAGGAAACAGTGGACTCTGATTCACTCGGGGCCACAGAGTCAACAGAAGAGAGAGGATTGGAATATATGCCCACTGATTAATAACTTTGGAATAGGGTGCTAGAGGGATTGCTCAGTGGTTAATGCTTGGTTCTCTTCCAGAGTTCTCAACTTCCATTCCCACCACCTACATCAAGGGGTTCACAACTGGTTGTAACTCCAAGGGATCTAATGCCCCTATGGTTTCTGCAGGCATCTATACTCATGTGGCAGGCACATACATACATACATACATACACACATACATACATATATCATGCATAAATAAAAATAAAATTAAAATACCCTTTGGAATAGAGAAATTATAAAGTGACCTGCATGGGTGTAGCTTCTATTTATAATAATTATTTAACATCCCAAGGGGTTTCCAGGTTATGTGAACTACTAATATGAAGTATTCCTAAATAGCATAATAATTTACATTTGTAAAATTAAGGTTAACATTGATTTTTATACATATAACACACACAATATCAAATACATGCATGCATACATGCACATACTTGTATACCACATGGGACTTTAAAAAACATATGTTGATGTCAGAAACATTTGAACTTAAAGAAAGGTTGAAAATTTTATCTTACACTTCTCAGAGACAAATATTTAAGGGGGATCAAATTGTTCTTTGTTACAAGTTGAAGGATAATTCTTAGCAATATGAAGCTAACAGTACCAGACACTTCTCATTTTAAAATAATGTTTAAAATTATCACCATAATGCACAAAATGTAACATTATCTCATTACTGAGGAATAATCAAGTACATAGTAACTTCAATTAACAGATATAAAATTTATGAGATTTTACTCTATGGCTATATAACCCTCCTACCTCTAAAGTTCAGAAGCAGTGAAAATATAAGAGGTAGAATGTGCTTTTATACAAAGAATGTTAACGCATCTGGGCATTCTAGTTACCAAAACACTGTTTTATCCAATTGAATTCCATTAACATAGTATGGAATTTATGCCTGGTAACCAGATTTAGCTCCATAACCTTGGCTAAATTATTTGATCTTTCTCTGCCTTGGTAATCACATTAGTATTTTATAGGGTTGTTTTAAGGATTAAATGAATTATTAAGTGTGAAACAGTTATAATTCATCTTGACACATATACTGCCAATACACTATTGCTGCTTTTACTGTATTCTCACCATCTCTGAAGTGAGTAGGCTTGATTACAAACATATCTATTTTGTAAATGAGGGAATTAAAGTCCAGTGAGGTAAAATTATTTAAGTAAGATGGAATTTGACTATAGTTTAGTCCACTGAATTCTTCTTTCCATATGTCTGACATTGTTGATGGGAGAAGGAAGTAGACAGGATGTACCAACACAGAAACCTCCCTCCCACCATCTCTTTAGGACAGAATATGTGATGCAAACAAATACTCTCTTGGTGGAAGAAAAAAACTTAAATAGGACATTTCATGAATTATATTTAATTTTTATCTGGAAAAAGTGCTTTTCAGATTTTCACTATCCAAATACTAAACAAAATCTATGTGGTATTACAATGTTAATTTAATCTCTGTTCATATTTCATTAATATGTTGATGACCATGAAAAAAACATACACAGTGCATGCATGTTAAATGATATTCGTTATTTTGTGATTCTTTTGTGGGTCACGTGAAAGACTTACTATTTTTCTCTGCAGAATTTAGTTTCTCACCTTGGATGATCTCCAGTCTTCTTTGACTTCGCTTTACAGTAGTGGGTAATCTGGATTGCTACAGCAACGATTAAAGTCAGTCCTATTCCAGGCAACATTGCTACCAATATCAGGTCCAGAGTATTCCAGAGTTGGTCACACTTGGCCCCCATGTACCAGTAATTTCCCCACTGGCCTCTGAAATTTGGACATCTAGGTACAGATAACATTAGGGAAATAAAAGCAGATTGCCTCCCATGAGTGAATTAAACATTTCATTGCTTCTCAATCATAAGATTTCTCTTTAAGGCACTTCCTTAAGAGATTTACACAGATCCGCAGTTCTGTTTTTTCACTTGAGCACACCCTAAACATTTGGGGTTTGAACTCAAGCAAGTATAGCAAACACCACAGGATTTCAGGATTTCCTAACAATCAGCTAATGAAGACATGATAATTAGTACTTAGTTAAGAATGGGGAGAAGGCTGGGTGTGGTGGCGCACACCTTTAATCCCAGCACTCAGGAGGCAGAGGCAGGCAGATTTCTATGAGTTCAAGGCCAGCCTGGTCTACAGAGCGAGCTCCAGGCCAGCTGGGACTAAAGAGAGACCCTGTCTCAAAAATGCAAAAAAGAAAAAAACAAAGAATGGGGAGGAAAGAATGTCTTAATGATTTCAAAACTATCCACATTTTTCTCACTGCTGCTACCTGTGTTTTACTTTGGCTACTCTAGTTCTATTGCTGCAGCAAAAGGAGTTCAGCACAGACTAAGCTGCCAGTTCTGTACGGGCAGGCTGTGTGTTCTGCCCATCCACTTCTACAGGACTGAATATAGATTAATGCACTGATTCTGCCTCTGCACAATGAGTACAAGAAGAAACATGAGAGGATGAGAAAAGACTGTCAGCAAAATAAGTCTGCCCCATCTTTCCCATGACTCCAAAGTTTCCACTTTTATTTCTTTTAGAAACAAGTGACTCATTTATGAACTATGTATGTTTTTATAAAGCCTTGGGATGCAGTCAATTAATGTGAATGAGGTTCTCTAGAGCACAGGCTAAAATATGGCATGGAGTACACCCACATAGAAATGTCTATGGCTTTGTGAAGACAGGAGAATGAGATTTTTTATACCCCACCCCAGGAGTGACTAATGGAGAACTTTGCTCATGTAGTGTGTCTAGAGATTCCTTCATTGTCTCCTCCAGGATTGATAAGCAATTACACTGGTGAACAATAAAGGCGATTAATAAGTAAACTATTTCTGGCTATCTTATGTTGTTCCAGGATATTAAAGAGTACTGGCTTGGCTGACATGAAGGGACTGATTAGATTACTGTTATAATCTTTTATAGAATTGATGGTATACAGTTCTCTTAGAAAATGCATCTGCACCACATTTTCTCTATCCACTGGTTTTACGTGAAAAAAATTTTTTTTTCTTATAATGAAGATAGAAATATTCAGGCTATGTCCTGATTTTAAGGAGGGAAAACTATTCTTTATACTGAATAATGAAACATGTAATTTATGAAATGCACAAAAATACAATAAAAATATGCATTAAAAAAAGAAAATGCATCTGCTAGTCTCAAATTGATAGTCATTTACTTATAGGCTGTGGCTTTTAATGTGTAACATGCTGTCACTCACATAAGGAGATCAAACCATAGTTTTCAAACATTTTATCCGGCCTTATGGATTTTTTCCTGGAAAAAGATTCTGTTAAGTGTATATTTCTTTTCATATTAAGAATGAATCACAAAAGTATTGTCTGTTTTACAACAATATTTCACTCATCCAACATTTATGAACTACTATGTACCAAATAGTATTCCAGATATTTGAGATGTAGTACTTAATAAAATGAAATAATCAATACCCTCAACTAACTTAAAGTATAGCTAAGGGAGATAGAAAGCACACATCTACAGTGGAAACTCTAGTCCCAAAGCTCATGGAACACAGCAGAATGGGGGTAGAGAGATACTAATATATCCTTCAACTCTCAAAATCAAATCTTCCTCATAAGACAGAGTGTGTACACATGGAAGGCCACAATTGGTTAAGTTTTAGAGAATAAGAGGCTTTGAAGAGTCTATGTCCCTGGATAGGACTTCTGTACTAAACCATACCCACCTGTGGCTTAGGGACCACTGCAGAAGAGGGGTCAAATATTTTAAGAGCCAGGGTTGCCCGCACAAAGAGACATCTGGATACAAGTGCTTGACCACACATGACTTAATGACAGAATGCATGAAATCCTGTGGGGGGGGGGACGCATCTATGATGTGGGCATGGATGGGGGAGGGTTCTAAATTTGATTAAAATCTACTACACACACACACACACACACACACACACACACACACACACACAACTGAGTCCAATAGTGGTTTAGGGCTCAGCACCTGGGATTGGATAACCTATCAGGGAGCTCAGCCCTTGAGAAAACTGATTCCTCCTTTCTCAGCTGCCACTGATTGCCCGTAGTACTTTATGTCGAGGTGAGGCCTTAAGAAATTTCTCCCATTCACATTGGCATATTAACTAGTGTCGTCATCATTATGCAAGTCTTGTTTAGGAAAATATATTGTTGAGATTTCATGAGTGAATCTTCCCTATCATGTCTAGAAGACACTGTCTAGCAGCAGCTTTCTTGGTCCTCTGTCTCTCTTCCATTATGTTCAGTGAGCCATAGGTATGGGGATTCCATTGTAGACATGTCAGTTTGAGCTGGACACTCCTGGGTAAAGAAGCTTCTCTGGTGAGAACTAGGAGATGCATTTCTCTTATGAGACTAAGAATAAGTTATTAGGAATCACTTTAATACTATAACAATTTAGTGGAAAACTAGTATTAGGTCTCCACTATGCCATGTTCTGTCTAGCCTCAGCTTCTTGGGTATAAAATCAATGTCAGGTATGGGTCCCATCCTATGAACTAGACCTTAAATCCAATTAGAAAGTTATTCGGTTTTCTGGAATATCCATGCCACTATTGCACTGGTGTCCATAATTTGTCAGGCCAGTTGTCATATTTTGCAGGAATCACAGTTGGGAAAGGTAAATGACTATTTTTTCCCTTTTATAGCATTCATAGCATCTTCTAGGTCTTTCTGGGAAGTTCTGGTGGGTAACCAAGAGCAGAGGCAATGGTCAGAAGTATATAAGAGTCTATGGGGCCCCTGGTCAATAGCTTGAAGAGAGGGAGTCCATTTCTGGCATTGGACCTTTACTTTGCTAGCCTATGGTAATTAGTCAAGGAAATGTCCCTCTGTTATAGGATAATTTCTTTTAATCCTTATTATAGTGTATATGTATATACTTTAAGAAGTTTGTATAGTGGTAGGTTTTAATATGGCTTTTTCTAAAGACCTTTAGTGTTGATTATATCTCCCTATAATCCTTTCTCTGCTCAGCCCTCTCATTTCCCATGCCAAAAGGGGAACACTTATTTACTGCAGGTGACAGTGTGACCTGGTGCAGTTACTTCTGAAATCAATGTGGAGATTCCTCAAATAGCTCAAATTTGATCTACCATATGATTCAGCCATTCCATTCTTTGGCACATAGCTAAAAGACTCTATACCCTACTACAGAAATACCTGTAGTTCATCCATGTTCATTGTTACCCTTTTCATAATAGCCAGAAACTAGGAACAACCTAGATTCCCATCAACTGATAAATGGATAATGAAGGTATAGTATGTATAAACAATGGAATATTATTCAACTCTTAAAAAATATGAAATTTACAGTTAAGTAGATGGAACTGGAAACAATCTTCCCAAGTGAGGTAACCCAGACCCAGAAAGACAAACATCACATTTTCTCTCTCATAGTTGAATGCTGGCTTTGAAACCCTAAAAATGTGTGTTTTAATTTGAAAATACAAAAAGTCAGAAAACTACCAAATGGTCATGGGCAAGAGGCTTCTTTGGAGGGGTGGTAGAATGCCCATATTTTTTTAGCTTTCTGTTGTTGAGATTGAAAATGTGGACTGCATGATATTGTCATCTTGAAAAGTACTAAGAGAGTGGATGTTAAGTATACTCACCAAAAAAATTTGAGTTCACATATATGGTAATTAACTGGATTTAACCATATTACAATGGACATGTACTTGAAGATACCATAGTTTACATAATAAATACATACTCTTACATGTCAAATATATATTTATTTATATGAATTTTAATTTTATGTGTCTGAGTGTATTGCCTGCATGTATGTAGATACAGTCATGCTGTGCAATGTCCATGGAGATCAAAAGCAGGCATCAGATCCCTTGGAACTGGAGTTACTGATGGTTGTTAGCCACCATGTAGGTGCTGGGAACCAAACCTGGGTCCTCTGCAAAAGCAGTCAGTTGTTCTTAACAGATGAGCCATCTCTCTAGCCCATTATATAAATATTTTATTCCATGGCTCAGAGGTTAAGAGTACTTGCTGCTCTCTCAGGAGTTGGAAGTTTGATTCCCAGCACACATGGCAGCTCACAACCATCTGTAACTCCAGTTCTAAATAATCTGATACCTTCTTCTTCCTTGGAGGACACCAGGACCTACATGGAGTTATATGTGTACAAAGGCAGGCAAAAGAACCATACATATTAAAAAATAAGAAATAAAAATATTTTGCTTCATAATGATGGTAAAAGAAAAAGTTATGTACTATTCAGAACGAATGTGAGAACTTAATACAATGAAATATTTCAGATTTTTAATTTCAGAATGTATCACAAAAATTAGCTCACTTTTCCTCCCTAGCCTCAGATTGCTAAAGCCAATATTAATCCTTGTTTTCTTAACCCATCACTGGCATTTAACACAGTTGAACACCCTCCTCTCCATGAATTTCATTTGGCTTCCAGAATACTCTCTCTCCTGTTATTATTTCCTTCTACATTATTATCTATTTGTTAATGTTTTACTAGTTTCTTGTCTTCACCCTAACCACATAATGTTGGGCTGTTTCATGGATTGGCATTGGCTATGTAAATCCATGTTTAATTTGGAATACCTGAAGAATCCAGGAAATAGAAAGGGACCGTTAATGGGAGGAGGAAAGAAAGATCTTAAAGGGGAGATAGGAGAACACAGGTGATATGAAAGGTAAAAGGGGAACAATGGTAAAGGTTTAAGTGGGGAGAGGGATGGGCAGATGGGGCAGAGAAAAGGGTTCGGGAAGGGATACTTATCACTTGGTTGCTTGAAAAAGCCATATGGGAACCCACTATTTTATATGCTACCTATATGTACATATATTCACATAAAATATCTGCCTCAAAGAACCTGAAGGTAAGACCCTATTGATAAAGACAGGACATAATTTGGAGACCAGATTTGGAGCAATGGAGCAGGAACTGAACTGGAAGCCACCTCCACTGAAGGAAGTTGCTACGGAAGAACAACAGTTGATGGTCCAACACCAGATTTAAGACCAAATATCCACATCAGTGCCTGGTACAGTATATGACATTGGTGCAGTAGTGTCACTTTTATTTTGGGGGCAAATAATGGTTACCTAATTGGGCTTAAAGCCCACTCAACAGGAGGAAACTAATGTGTGACACTGTAAACATAGCCAAATACACATGGCAGGAGAGGTCATAGATCTTACAGAAAACCTCAAGACTGTCACATCTCCAGACAAGTGTAAGTTCTTACTATGCACAAAATATTTATCCTTATATTCATAGACAAGTATCCCAGTCACCAGTCATCAAAGATGTTTCTTTTGTAGTAGATGAAAAGTATTACAGAGTACCACAAGTGGCCACACAGAGGCATTGTCTATAAATTGCCTAAGCCGAAGCAGGACATCTTTAATGTAATTTCTATACCTAAAGCTCACACAACAGAACAAGGGGCCAAGAGGACACTAATTAATCTTTTAACTCTCATTAATGAAGCTCCTTCATGCAACAGGGGGCCAGGAACTGAAAAGGTCATAAATGGCCAAACTGTGAAGATTAGGAATCTGCAGAATGTGGGTCCATGGACAGGTCTCCTACATTCAGCTTCACTCACTCAAGGCTCAGAGACCATTGTGGAAAGAGGGGTGGAAAGGTCATAGGAGCCAGGGAGGTGCTAACGACCTACGGAAACAGAATCCTACAAGCTCCTGGAAACCCACTCATAAGAACATACAACAATGGTGTCAGCATGCACAAGACCCATGCAATCTCTACCAGATAAAAACTCAGCATGGAAATGGGGCAAATGGCTGCAGAACTCAATCTTAGTTGAAGAAATATTGGCAGCTGATTGCTTTGGGGTGAGGGAGAACTGGTATTTTTAAAGTTAGGGACTCTGGATAGGCTCACTAGAGCTTGGTGGTTGAACTTGCACTGAGGAACAGACAGGGCGATTAATTTGGCACAATAGGCCTTTACACAAATGACAGAATGCATGCATTCCAGTGTGTGTGGGAAAAGATGTGAGAGGGTGCCAGTGGAGAAGGTGATTAAGAATGATTGAGATGTTATTTATGAAATGCACAAATATTCAATAAAAGTTATGAAGAGGTGTCCCAGAGACCCCCAAAATAATATGTGTTATTGGCATTACTTTGGTTGAACACCGTGAACTATAATAATGACGAACATGGCAAGATAAACCAATGAGTGCAATAGTGGCACAAGGAGTAGCCAACCACTGTCTGCTTTAAGATTTACTCGACAGGAGGAAACAAAGTCTAGGTACTGTAACTCTGGCTAAGAATCCATCCATGGTTTGGGAGCCCACAGACTCCAGAAATGAATCTACTATTATCATTCTCCTAAATGGACATAGTATCAAACTGCTCTCTAAATTAGTATTTCTCTGCTTATAGATTAGTGCAGCTCTCAGTCTTCTTCAGGAAAGGTTTTTGAGCAGTATGTGGTTGTAATGCTGAAACTCACAATTGGTCAAAGCACAGAGAATTAGTATCAAAGGAATTTGCAGCACAGATGAGTTATCTATACCATATCTGCCTCTAAGCTCAGGGCCATTGTTGAAGTGGGGTGGGAAGATTGAAAGTGCCAGAGGCTAGGGAGGAATAGAGAAAACTGTATATTCTGGATATGACAGGACCACTGCTCTGATGAATTCACAGGAGCTGCATTTGCTTACACAAAACTTGCAGAAGATCAAGCCAATAAACAATGTAGTATGGAAGGGAGAGGAAACTATGAGGCCCACCCCCAGCTGAGGAGCTATTGATAGTGATAGTTGACAGGGGAGGGAGAGTCAGCTTTTACTAAATTGTAGGTCCTGTAAGTTGACTATGCTCCAGTGAGTGCCCCATGAGTACATTGGTAGCTCAAATTGGATTTGGTACATTATTTTTAAAATGAGGACATCATGAAATTGGGAGTGGGTGGGTGGGGGGTGGATCTTGGAGGAATTATAAAGACAAATGGGTGTCATATATATATATATATATATGACATTATATATATATATATGTATATACATATATACATATCCTAGCTACACATTTTTATTATCTACTCCTTAGTTGGTGGACATATATACTGTTTCCATGTCCTAGCCACTGTGACTAAAGCAGCTCTGAACATATAAGAGCCTCTGTAGACATTTGTGTACATGTCAAGGAGGAATATAATTAGATCTTATGGTAGATCTTTTTCTAGATTTGTGAGGAACTGCCACACTGAACTCCATAGTGGTTGCACCAATTTGTACTCCCACCAACAGTGCATGAGGTTTCCCATTCCCTACATCTTGGCCAGTCTGTTTTGTTATATGTTTCCTTAATATTAACCATGTTCACTGAGGTAAGATGAAATTTAAAAGTTGTTTTAATTTTCATTTGCATTTTCCTGATGGCTTGGAATGGAAAACACATTAAAGTATTTCTCAGCAATTTGTATCTCTTCTTACTATAACTCTTCATTCAATGCTTCTTACTAAAACTCTTTGCCCAAATTTTAACTGAGCTGTTTATTTGGTGTTTAGTTTTTTGAGTTCCTTGTATATTGTAAATATTAATCCTCTGTGAATGACTAGCTGACAATATTTTCCCCATCTTGTAAGCTGGAGATGACCATTTCTTTCATCAGTTCAACTGGTTATGAATACCCAGCTAAATACCCAAATGAAAGGATAGGGAATTGAGAAAGGACTTACAAGTTGAAGGAGAAAGGCACTGGCATAGTGGTGTATGTTCATAATCCTGAAACTCTGAAGGCAAAGACAGGAGGATCACAAGTTCATGTTTAGCCTGAGATACATAGTTAGAGTCTGTCTCAAAACAATGACAACCAAACTCAGAAAAATGAAGGGTAAAATAAAGACAACAAGAAAGGAACTCCCTCTCTGTGTGTGTCTCTTACATAAATAACTGGGAAGCCAAGAAGCTGAAATTTATATCCTAAATTACTACTTTGAATAGCTGAACAGGGAAAACTAGGAAAGAAAATGGATGTCAGTTACTTTCTCATGATCAGGATAGAATACAAAAAATATAATCTCTCAACAGAGTGTAGTGAAGAAGAACTTGAGACAGAAATAAAAAGACAAAGATACACATACTTTGACACGCATGCGGGCGCACGCACACACACATGCATACATTCACACACCTATAAACTTTGTTTTTCTGATGAGCAACTAATTCAAGAGAAAGAAAAAGAAGAGTACATGCAAATATAAGAAAAGCCTTTCATACACAAGAAAATATGTTTTCAAATTTATATTCTCCAGAAGTACTAGACATTGCAAAAACTTAAACCATCGACTCCATAAGAATATGTGCCTGGGTGATGGGTCTGTCAGACAAGGGAACGAATGACATTCCTTTAGAAGAAATGAAGCTGGGCGAAAAAACAGTAGCATTGTTGTTCATACATCCCTAGACAGTTCCTTCAAAATGCCTATCAAATCCAAGGAAATCTTTCCTTTACTTCTTTAGAATAAGTAAGACATAGCCAAATGAGCAGGCCAGGACAAAGACCATCCCCATGGAAAAGCATAGTGTAGCCCAGAGTATTTTATAAAAATGCAACATTCAGCAGGGAGTTAATGCTCATGTCTTTCAAGGACTTGATAAAGCTGTTTCATAGCTGCAAATAAAAACAGATACAAAACGTCCATTGATAACATGTAGTCTTTCTTTGTTTTCATCTTGACAGACAAGATGGTTATTGTGTGGGGAAGGTTACTTCAGGCACAGTAAAGATCAAATGTGGCTGGAACAAGATGTGACTTGTCACAAGACTTGATAGGAAAATGAAACAAATAGAAAGGATGAAAAAGAAAGAAATAATTGCCAGTTAAGATAACAAGAAAGCAGATGTGGTATGATTTATTTCCTGATGGCAACCCCAAATGCAAACTTGGCAGTTTTATCGAAGGAACTTGACTTTAAACAACAGTTCCCAAAATTTTCTTTTCTCTCCTACAAAGGAAGAACTTCATGTTTCAGCACTGCTGAATGCTCAGCATGGATTTCCCTGAATGCCGATGATTATAGGAAGAGCCTTGGTTGCTTCAAATTAGTGTCTATAAAAGGCAACTAGAGACTCAACATGGAACTCACTATCAGATGATTATGAACAAACCTATCCAGACCTTGAGAACTTTCTAGAATTGATAGTCTAGAAGAAAACACTACCTACTATAGGGAAATTTGAACACAAGGGGCAGGTAGAAAATTATGACATTGTAATGGAAACCAAAATGGGCTCTGACTGCCCTTTCTTCTCCTAAAATGGCAGCACAAGATTCCAGGTGGATATGCTCAGATTGGAAAGACCGTAAAACAAATTATTCTCGGATTTTTGAAAACTGACATTTTTAATATTCCATAACCCTGTCTTTCCAGTGTAAAAACATCTGGATGGAATTTGGAGACTAATAGTTGATTATGGGGAATTAAATATCTCCTATCTATGCTATGTTGCCTGATACTTCTGATATATTGGAAAAAAATCATACTCTTGGCTTTTACAACAATCTTTTGAGCTGAACTCACAACATTGAACTCACTTCCACTTGAGAAGAAAAGCATGCACACTCTTAATTGATATCTGGCTCCTTTACATGGATAACAGGGTAACTGGTGAAGATTATCCTCTGTCATACAACACAAAGGCTCTTCTTTCAGAGATCATTTCCGTAGTGTGTTCCTAAAACATAATTCAATGATTTTGTACTAACTACACAGGAAATAATGGGCTGACTTCCTCAAGATTCAAAACATCTGTGTAACTCCTAGAAGTGACGGCTTGGTCAGGTAACAAAAGTTTGATATTAGGCAGCAGACAACATTATTACACAAAGTCTGCAATTTCCTAAGTGCTTTAGGATTTATAGGCTTTTAAACGGCTCCTGGACTATCCATAGGTTTCCAAAAATCCTCATCTAGCTCATTTTCCAATTTCAGGTTCTAGAAACTGCTCTACCATGTGTGCTAATGCAGATAGATGTCATATGAACAGAGGCTGACATAATTGCCCTTTCTGCAAGAACACAAGAATAAAAGGGTACCCCTAGATTTTTAGTATCAGCTATGAAAAGGAGCTGAAGCTAGATGTTCCCTTTTGGAACCAGAGTATCTAGCAGTGTATAATTCCTATTATAGACAGAGCCATGGTCCAACTCTATTGGCCACAGTGTGAACTGGCCTACCCATATAGGAGTGAATAGATGCTGATTTCATCAGATTCAATATACTATAAGAAAGACAGAGCCGGGCGTGGTGACTCACACCTTAAATCCTAGCACTTGGGAGGCAGAGGGAGGAGGATCTCTGTGAGTTCAAGGCCAGCCTGGTCTACAGAATGAGTTCCAGAACAGCCAGAGCTACAGGGAGACCCTGTCTCAAAAAGACCAAAAAAATAAAAGAAAGAAAGACACTATAAATAATTTGCAGCTATATTTACAATTGACCAGTATTGTCTTCAATAGTTTATTGACTCCAAAGATGTATTCTTACCTATGAAAGTGTTTCACCAAAATTGGTTACCCTAGCACCTGCAGTCTCAAAAGTTTAATAAGAGGTAGCCTCTAAACCAGAAAATGTTTGGTATACAGATGGTGAAACAATGGGAAGCCACGTGTCTGACCTGACACTGTAGTACAACTCACTATAGATACTACTTGCTTTGAGATGAAAATGAAAAATCAAAAACAGCAAATGTCCAGAGTTATGGGTGGTCTGGCTGGCAGTACTACTCGAGTATGGGCCTAGGCCACTTGGTATTTGTTACTGTAGTTGGGCAATGTACTGAGGCCTCACATTCCATGGATGGCATAATGACAAATGAAGCAGGGGTTTACTGGTCGTGTGCCTTTCCTGGAAAAAAGCTATGTGGGTTCAACGGTGCTGAGAATGTAAGTACGATGTGCTGGTATCTTCACTAGACTAACAGTAGCCTCAGTACCCATTTTTCAGGACACAGTGATCAAGGTGGATCTCAGACACTTTTATCTATTATATATCTTTCAAGAAGCAGACTTATTATAAAGAAAAAAACAGCTTATTAAATCAAAAGATATAGGTACCCTTGCCGAAATACACTTTTTTTTTAGCTGGACTGAAGTCTCTGAAGTTCAAACAAATTTAACTATTCATGTAGCTTTTCTGCCTGCCCCTTATGAGTGTCCGTGGGTTTGGGCCTCTGATCAAAAGATCTGTAACCAAGCTACATATTCAGATTATATGGACCAGAGTTCATAATCAGAGAATGTTTCTGTTTTGCACACAGCAAGCATTATATTTAGGAGATCAGTTCAATGTGGTCTTAAGTGGTTTCTTGGAAGGGCCAGAAATTGTTGGTACAGTGCGAAGGACTCCAGCCCTCTTCACATGTTTCCCGTTGATCTTGTTAGACTTTAGATCTGTGGTCATAGCTTGCACACTGAATGAGTAAAAGAAAATGCTGGGGTGCTAGAGCTGCTTCCTGATCTGGAATGCCATTTCACCTTTGGTTTGGGTGCTACTCACAGGCCACGCCCTGTTGGCTACATGCGTGATGTGCTCCATTACACTTGAAAGCATGTCTAACAACGATTGTGCCACACACTGTCTTGCTGGATGGTGCATATTTACCTTTTCAAACCCCTACTAAATATTTACTTTTTCTTTTTCTTTTTTTTTTAAATTTTGTTATTTATTATTATTTTTTTTATATGTATGAGTGTACTGTCTGCATGTAGGTTGGTGCACCCATGTCCGTGAAATGCCACGGAGGTCAGAAGAAGGCATCGGATTTCCCCAGAACTGGAGTTAAAGATGATTCTTAGCCTCCATATGAGTGCTGGGAATCGAACCCGAGTCCTCTGCAAGAGCACTTGGTGCTCTTAACTGCTGAGCCATCTCTCCAGCCCCTTACTTTTTCATACATAACTATTGAGGCATTGCTATTTTTGCTGTTTTTCCTGTAATTTATGGAATCTCAAATTAATATCTTATTGGATGTTTTTATTTATATGACAGACGATAAGACACTTATTTGGTTCCTGTACCTTTTGTTTTGAAAATTGGTTATTTTAATTGTATAATTCTCTGCCTCTTTGATGAATACACCTCTAAAATTGCTGTACATTATTCTATTTACAGTGTAGACTAATGGCTCCACAGTATATGACCTAAGTAATATTGATACTCCTTGCAGGCTCAGAGCACATCAATGAAAAGCATGTGACATGTAGATTATAAAAGCCTGTTTTGAGGAGTGGAAAGTATGGTTTTAGCTTAACATAACTATAGCCGTCTTGATTCATAATTGTCACAGGTGCTCCAGAGTACTATAATACAGTTTTGTCTGCATAGTTTCCCAGGAAACTACAAATAGAATTAAAAAAAAAAAGCACACACTCCAGTTGTATGGTGAGCTTTGAAATTCACCCAGGTCCCAGAAATGAGCTTGACTCATTGATAGTAGATTAAAAGGACTCAAGTGAATTGCAGCTTTGAGGAAGTCATTTTTGTTCTGACCCATATGCCCCACCTTCTGAACCAAATTGTGAACATTTAAGTGGTCTTTCTGTCACCCCAGTACCACACTTCCATTAACAAATCCTCCAATAACTTGCCCTCTGTGCAATCCTAGATCTGTCTGCCTCTCTCATTTGGTCTTACGACACCATGTGCTAGTCCCTAAACATTAAGACCAGGTAGTTCCAGAATGTGGATATCCTAAGAAAGTGAAAGGCATGTTACTATAGGGGCACCTGAAGCCCACTGCTGTTATATTCCAAATTGAGAACTAACAAGAAAATAAACTTACAAAATGTGCATCATCTTAGTGATAGGGCTGAAGGGCTAGAGAGCTCAAAAACCAAAAGTCAAGAAACATCTTCAAAACAAGCATTAACATTACTATGATGTGGTAAAAAAACAGTATTAAAGGACTTTAAAATAAATGAAGTGAAAAATTCTGATAATGATTAGGAAAAATTTAGTGACTATCAGCCAAATGTTAATTAAATGCCTCCAGAATCAATACAACTATGAATGAATTAAAAATATTTTATTAAGATTATAAATCATTTCTATACAGTCCTTCATTGCTGCATTGCATTTACTTCTTACTCTTTGGGTACAATTTTATATTCTGATGTTTATTGCCATATGACCTGGAAATAGTATTCTTTTGAATAACCATTTGAATTAAAGGTTATCACCAAAGATTTTGTTTCTGTTGTTGTTCTTGCTGTTTTTGAAATGGGAATCTTTCTATGCTGCCAAGGCTAGTCTTGGACTTATGGGCTTAAGTGTTCATTCTAAGTAGTTGAGAAAACAAGTATGTACCTCCAAAGCCAGCTGCCGTGTCTTATTTTATCACTTTTATCATCCTTAATATGCAACATTTTGTATTACTGAGCAAATACTCCCATTGAATGACTGATGTCCTCAATAAACCCTTACAGAACTCATGTTATATACCAAGGAATTATGCTAGGTTCTGAAGAGTAAATAAATAAATGCAAATATTTGAAGATGAGACAGGAAAGAGTACACCTGGAGAAATGAAAATAAAGTTAACTGGGATCACTAGAAAATGGTGTGCAAGCCATTTGCAAATCTCCAATTGTAAAACTGTCTCAGGCTTCAGAGCTCTTGTCTATATATTGTTAAATTATAATTCATTTTCATTATAGAGCCATGCCTGCCTGTCTTCTCTCCAATCACTGAGGCAAGCTTTCTTATTCATATACTATCTTTCCCTACAAAATTTCTCTCATTTTCAACCAGATTACTCTGATTTTTATGGCCGGGAAACATAGGAAAACTTTTTGAATTTTAAAGCAAAAAATATGTGAATCAAAGAACACAGTTTTATATTAAAAAAAAAAACAGAAAAGAAGAGGGGATATAATAGGTCACAGTGTGTCTAAAATAAACTTTGATTTATATTAAAAACCAACCTCATTAATGTTATTCCATAAAATGATACACGCATAATATTTTCTTCTTCTTTAGATTAGAAAAAAATGGCTTATTTATGAATGTATGTAACCTAGCTGTGAAATTTTCTTTGGAAAGCATATTCAAGTGTTCTCAATTTTAGGAAATTAAAATAAACCATCTCAGTTGTAATTTTACAAAATTTTTAGTGTAAATTTTCAAAGAGTAAATTAAAATATCTCAGGAATGTCGCAATCATTGTGCCATGTACACAGAAGCTTTTTCTGATTCTATTATTACTTTTAAATGTTACAACATTGCCTATACCAAATGAATAAAAACAAACTTACTTAAAATATACCATGTTTTCTTTTGTAGAATAACAACTTACTTGCAGAAAGGCTCTCCATCTTTGCATGCACAAACAATACCCTTTGGACAGAAATCCGATACATTTCCAAGACAGTCATCAAAGTCAGTCACAGATGTACAGTTGGCTATGAAGAGTAAAATTCAAAAATCTCTCAGCAACAGAGAAAAATGGTACATGCTAACATACTAAACAATTGTAAAGTTATGAATGTTAGAAAAACTGTCCATGTTAAATAATTTTATAATAGAAAAATGAAAATAAGTTTTTATTACTTTGAAATTGTTCAAATATCATATTGTCAAGCACTAAGTCTCAAAATTCAAGATGAAATATCCAAACATGCCTTCTTTTCATTCCATTTTACTGGTTATTTTTAAACTATGTTTTTATAAAAATCAATCCCTATTATTATGGGGAAAAGGACACTTAATGTTCTTTTGGGCTAAATTTGAATATAATAATGTTTTGGGTAAGAAAGACAAAAACAACATATCCAATGAAAGAGTCAGCATACAACAGGCACATTAAGACAGTTCCACATTACGCAGATTGCCGTGAAACAATTAATAACTGTGTCTCCTTCCCTGCAAAGGCACGCTACTTTATACAATCATCAACCTGCTAGGAGGCCACTGGGAGCAGTGTACACTTCAGCCTCATCTTATAATGATTTTTTTCCTCAAGCCACCAGAAAAAGTCATTTTGCCAAAAGAATCCCTCCTGAGAGAGAACTGAGGAAAGCAACAGAGTCTGAAAGTACTAGGAAAGAAAGCTTTTTCCAAGTCATGGGACCTGTAAAGCACAGAAGTCTTATGCCTAAGAAATATAGCAAGTTATTTTGACCCTCCACAGCCCAAATACAAAGAAAAAAAGGGTTTATAGAGTGAGATTCCCAAATTATCTCTAAATATCTGAGTATCTGTTTGGCACAGGACATGGTGTACAGAAGATCAGAACTGTAGAATCTGGAAAGAAGCCATTTGCATTTGTAAAGCTTATTTTTCTACATATAAAATATGACATGCTGAATTTACTATTTACTTATATTGCCAAAAGAACAAAAAAGAGAAACACCACAAAACCTAATAGATTTTTGTAAGCAGAAATGAAAATATAGTATAATACTTCAGAAGTTGACTCTTATTTTCAAAGATGAAAACAACTTCACCTTGCCAAAATAGTTGCTCTAACTGTACACCATTACAAAGATCTCTTGCCAGAATTGCTGGATCAAATATTGCTGCTTGAGGGAAATTTAAGACACATTTGTTTTTAACAGGCAATATTTAGAAAAAGAAATATATGTCTTGGCTTAGCGAAAATTTTATGCTTTATTTTATAGACAGATATGATTGTATCATTTATTTCTTCAACTATGTCTTTTTATAGACACCCATGTGGTTTTATTTATATAAAATTAGTACATAATTTTTAATATATAGCAAATTAAAATAGTCTGAAGAATTTCTGAAATACATCCTGAGAAACAAATTGTTAAAAATCAGTAGCCTAAAACAATTCCCAACATCAACTCCAGTAAAATGTAAGCTATTTTCCCACAGATTCTTATATATTTCGTATTTGTCTAAAAATCAAAGACCCACATATTAGCTTCAAAAGAAGAAAAACCTCCAAAAAGTAACAAAGGAAATGCTTTTAGATTTGCACAGTCAAAGTTTTACGTGGAATAGTACCTACTTTCTTAGGCTTGAATAACACCACAATTTTTAAAATTAAAACCAAATTAATTCATTGTATCTTCAACCTATAGAAATAAAGCAATTAAAATTTTCTTACGTTGTGAGCAATGTACCATCAAAAAACAGCAGGCGAACAGCATTTGAGTAAGCATAAATGAGCAATCCAGCATTGTGATAGGAAAACAGAAAGCTAAGCAGTCCTAACAACTGCACTTAAGACTCCTGCACTAAAGATTCCTGCAGTTATGTCCGTTGCTGAGGTGAGATTGCCAATGGCTTATATAAGAGATACGTGAAGGTGGATTTTGAACTTTTTCCTTATAGCCTCTATAAATTGCTACTTAACTTTTTTATTGGAAGACTAATTTGTTCCCCATACCTGCACTTCCTATATATGATTTGCATATGAATTATATACTGCTTAAGTTTACTCTCAGCTTTGTGTTATTCCTTAAAACTGTTTATTCATCTTTATATTTATACTTGGACCATAATGCTTATTATTGGCCAAAAAAAAAAAAAAACCCTTTCCTAAGAACACAATGCTATGAATGCAGTTTCCAACCCTGCTTAGAATTAGACATCTTTGACCTTATAGCCACTGGGATTGTTTAGCAAGAATCAAAGGATGTATTTGTCAAAGAAAAGGTATGAAGAAAGGATAAGAAAAGAGAAAGCATGTTCAGCAGTTTTAAGTTTTAAATAATGTATATATGCATGAAACATCATGTGACCTTATAAATATGTACAACTTTATATTTGTATATGTCAGCCAAAATAAATTAAATAAAAAAAGAAAAGAGAAAGCAGAAAATTGAACAAACAACAGAAATAAAGGTAAGGAGAGCTGACAGGAAGAGAAAGTAAAGAAATGGAAAGGGAAGTGTTAGGGCAGAAAATTTGAGAAATTTTTGATAATTTAATGATATAATTCTGTTAGACTACTAAACTTTCACTAGTATATTCTCAGTCTCTCTCTCTCTCTCTCTCTCTCTCTCTCTCTCTCTCTCTCTGTCTATCTCGGTCTCTTTGTCCTATCTCTTCTCCTCTCTTTCTCTTTCTGTCTATCTCGGTCTCTTTGTCCTATCTCTTCCCCTCTCTTTCTCTCTCTGTCTTAGACACACACACACACACACACACACACACACACACACACATTCCCCCTTAGGTTCACCTAAGGATATCAGGATATCAGTTCACATTAGGCTGTCTATATTTTCTACTCTATCTTGTCATCTTGACAAACTATGGTTCTCTCTTGTATCCCCCTTGTACATATCCCAAATCCATTATGTCTCTCATTTACTGGCAAGTATATTTTATGTTCTATTTCATGTTGTGAACTTATCCACTATTTTATATTATTCTCCACTCCTATTTTCTGGCCATCAATACAATGACAATGCTATGAGAGGTCCAGGTTGAAACTTGGTACCTCTGAATACACAAACATTTTTGTAATTTTATTTATTATTTCATTTGTATGTAACGGTTGCATTCATGTATGTAATTGCACCTGTGTCGTGCGATGCCAGTGGTGGTCAGTAAAGGGAATCAGATCACCTGGAACTGGAGTTATGGATGTTTGTTAGTTACCATGTGGGTGCTGGGAATCAAACCCAGGTCATTGGGAAGAGCAGCCAGTGCTCTTAACCATTGAGCCATCTCTCCAGCCCCATGTAAATTTTTATCTTCTTGAGTCACCTTCATCTAATATAATTTCTCTATTCTTAACAGTTCTATTATGATACCATAGCAATAAAATGTGTAATTTATGGTAATAGTATATTATATACTCATTTTCAAACATAGGCACTTATATTTATTTGGTTCTATGTTAAAGCCAAGTGCTTATTTGCACATAAGGGCGTGGTGGCACATGCCTTTAATCCTAGCACTTGGGAGGCAGAGGCAGGTGGATCTTTGTGAGTTCAAGGCCAGCCTGGTCTACAGAGTGAGTTCCAGGACAGCTGGGGCTACAGGGAGACCCTGTCTCAAAAAGACCAAAACAAAAACCAAACCAAACCAAAAAAACAAACAAACCAAAAAACAAAACTACATGTAACCCCTGCCTTGGGCCTAGGAGCCCTCCTGCTTATCCCCTCGAGACCTCTAGATTTGCTTAGTAAATCAGAACACGCCCACTGCATCTTGATACCCCTGTACCCAGACCACCTACAGAATATTAATATCCAGAATATAAAAAGGACTCAAAAGAACAAAGAATCAAGAAAACATATAAGTATACCTTGTTTATGATCTATCTGTAGATTGGCTGACCAGACTCCAGCTGGATGAGTTTGCACTGAAGGACATCCAGGTACAAATGCTTGACTGTATAGGACTTAACCTGCATGGCAGAATGCGTGATGTCCAATGGGGGGTTTGGGAGGGCATGGATGATGGAGGGAGTCTAAATTTGATTAACGACTGTTTGAAATGTACAAAAGCACAATAATTTTTATGATACAATTAAATGATGGGCTATGTATTTGAACAGAGAGCTCTCAAAAGAAGAAATATAAATGGCTAAAAAGTGTTCTGCATCCTTAGTAATTATGGAAATGCAATCATAACTGCAATCAAAACCACTTTATGATTTCAAATTACCCCAGTCAGAATGGCTAATACGATAATGACACCAAATTCTAGCGAATATTTGGGGAAAGGGGAACCTTCCTCTATTACTGGTGGTATTGCAACTTGCATAACCTCTCCGGAAATCAGTGTGGAGAACTCTTAGAACTAAAAGAAATCTACCATATGATCTGGATATATCTCAAGGATTTATCCTAGTGTAGAGACACTTAATCATCCATGTTTATAGTTTATCTTTTCACAAATGCTAAAAAATGGAAACAACATAAATGTCCCTCAACTGACAAATGGATAATGAAAATGTGGTACATATGCACAATGGAGTTCTACTCGGTGGTCTTGGAAAATGACAGTATGAAATTTGTAGGCAAATGGATGAAACTAGAAACTGTTATATTAAATAACATAGACTCTGAAAAATAAGTGACATATATTCTCTTCAGTTGTGAATGTTAGCTCCAAATACTTATATGTGAGTATATATCTTGATGTAACCACAGGAGCCAGGAAAATGGAAATGGACCATGGCCATGAAAGGTAAGAAGGAGCTTGCAAGACAGGGAGAGTGGGAGATAGGTGTTATCAAGTGAGAAATGGGGAAAATGTGGATATTTAACTTGGAAGGGAGGATTATATAAGGAATCGTGGGAGTAAAAGGAAGAAGAACCTCAAGAGAAGAGGATAATAGAAGACAGACATTATCAAGGGTTAAATGGGTAAATGAGATAACAAACTGGGGAGGAAGGAGGAAGAGTTCTACAGGGTAGAGAGGGGAGAGATAAATAATGTTTAGGTGGTGTGAAAAAAACAGAGGAAAATGTATTAGTTCAAAAGACTACTGAAAAGTACACTACATTACACAAACACACACATAGTGCATATATGTATATGTATGTGTATATGCGTATGTATAGCTGAAAGCTATATAACAAGAAACATAGTACCAGACAGGAAAAACTTGCTTTCAAGTTGTTCATCAGGGTAGACCAAGAGACTCCCAAATTATCACAGGCCATCCATTGCCCTTGATTATCTCCCAGGACGATAAGATAAGATCCTATTGCTGAGGAAAAGACATACTTAAAACACAGGACATGGAGCGATAGAGCTAGAGTTTCCCGGAACTCCTGTTCCCTGAAGACTAGCTCTCACAGTATCAGAGCACACAATGCAACTTGCTAAGGGAAAAAGCAATGAATGGTCCAACCCAACTGTAAAGCCAAATAACTACAAAATGACTGACAGAGCAAACTGTCTCTATTGGTTCAGTAGTGGTGCTTTTATCTTGGAGGTAATTAACAGCTATCTAATTGCACTTAAAGTCCACTCAATAGGAGGAAACTCTTGTGTGGCAATACAAACGTAGCCAAATACTCATGGCTGGAGAGGTCATAGATCCTAGAGAAAACCCTATGTCTGTCACATCCCCACACAAACATAATTTCTTACTGTGTGTTAAATATGTATCTTTGTATTTATAGGCAAGTATATCTCTGCACTCACCAAAGAAGCTTCTTTTCAACAGATGGAGACTATTACAGGGTTTCAGAACTGATCAAATGTAAATAGTAAGTGTCAGTGAAATGCTCAACCCTAAGTTACACACCTACAATGCACCCTAAACACCCAAGCCTCAGGGAGCATAGTGAGATAGAGGGTAGAGAAAATATTAATGCATCTCTCAACTCTCACAAAGCATGATGCATCCTCCTCATGTGACTGATATTGATTAACCCAGAAAGCTACAACTAGTCAAAATGTAGAGAATAAGAGATTGCACAGTATATGTCCCTGAATAGCACTCCTGTATTAAACCTCTGCCGCCGAGTGCTCAGGGACCCTTACAGAAGAGGGGACAGAAACATTGTAAAAGTCAGGGGTTGCGGATGACCACAAGGAAACAGAATTTCCCAGGGGGACAGGAACTTGCTCGTAGGCACTGAAAGCAATGGCAACAGCATGCACAGGGCTCGTGCAAGCTCAACCCAGAACAAAGTCCAGCATAAAACTGGGGAAATGGCTAAGAATCCCTAAGCTTAGCTGAGGAACTTTTGGCAAGCGATTACTGCTCAGTGAGGGAGAGTTGGTGTTCTTTAAGGGAGTGATGCTAGATAGGTTAACCAGGCCCCAGAGGATGAACTCACATTAAGGGACATCTGGTGACACAAACTTGACTCAATAGTCCTTAACATATGAAATCTAGCAGAGAGGAGGCTAAGGCAGTGTGCAGATAAAGAAAAGGGTCTAAATATGATTAAGATGTATTATATGAATGCACAAAAGTTCAATAAAATTGTAAAGAAATATGTAAAATATAAATCAAAGATTTTACAATTCTCTTCCTACTACATGAATTGTCTCTACTAAATTCAACTGGATTTTTAAAAAATTTATTTATTTATTATTTTTTATGTGTATGAGTGTACTGTCTGCATGTAGGTTGGTGTACCTGTGTCGGGAAATGCCTAGGGAGTCAGATTCTCCTTGGAACTAGAGTTAAAGACGGTTCTCAGCCACCATGTGGGTGCTGGAAATTGAACCAAGGTCCTCTGTAAGAGCAGTCGGCCCTCCCCACCACGGAGCCATCTCTCCGGCCCCTCAACTGGATTTTTTGGAGACAGGAACTCATAATATGGCCCAGGATGGCCTCAGACCCATGGTTATCCTCCCAATTCAGCTTACCAAAGTGTTGGGATTCTGTGTATGTGCCATCACAGACTTTAAGATGAATCTCCGTCCTTCTTGGTTTATAACTTATAAATTACTGTTGTTATTAAAAGAATTCTGCTTATACATTCTAGTTACAGGTAACTGAGACTCTTCAAAAGCAAATACTTTATATCTTCAGTAGAAATAATCCTTTTTCCTATTAAACAAATAGTTTCCATCAGGGTGTTATTCATAACAAAAAAGAGGATACGAAGATGGGAGGGAGATGGGGGACCTAGGAGGAATTGGAAGGAGATAGTGGTGAACAAATATGATCAATATATATTGTACAAATGTGTGGAACTTTCAAAGAATAAAAACAATATTTAAAGAGGAATGGCTGGGGAGATTAATTTAGCACGATAGGTCCTAACTAACACAAATGACAAAATGTATGACTCCAGAGGGGAGGTCTGTGGGAAGGTGCCAATGAAGAAGGGGGTATAAAGGCATTGAAGATTGAATGAGATGTTATGTATGAAATACACAAAAATACCTTCTCTCCTGAAACTTCCAGTTTGTTTAGAACAAATTTACTATGATCTGCTTAGAAACTATTGGCATAAAGTGAGACTCCAGAAACACAGTAACATTAAACCTATCAGACAAAGAAGTTGTAGGAAGACATTATAGCTTTCATAGCCAACTCAGTACGGCTAGGATTAATAGCTCTGTTTCATCTACAGATTTCTTAGACACTAATTTTAGCTATTTATTTTCCATAGTAAACACACAATGGCATTTACATGTATAAAACAGAATGCCCCTCAGCAGCCTAATAAACATTTCCTCGTGTGTAGACAGAGACTGGAAATTCTGGTTATTTCTGTGTGGCAGCCTAACATAAGAAAGGTCATGTGGCAAAATTCCAAGCTATAAAGATATAAGAGCAATTTCATAGGCAGTCTTGGAAAGATTTTTCTCCCCGTAAAGAAAGAGCTGCTTTCTTTTGTGGCCCCCATGTATTCCTCCACTGTCTACTGTTCTGTTAGACTGTGGTGATTGAACTGATGCACTCATCTTACCACCATCTAAACATCCTGAAATTGTACAGTGGAAAAATGGACAAAATAAATCCTTGAATGAATGGATTGACCTGGAATTGCCTAACTTCCGACTTCCTATCATGTAAGATTTATTAATAAATCTCTGTTGCTAAACTACTTTGAATTTGGTGTTCTGTTACCAGAACTTATTGCCAAAGTACCCTAGTTTATATGATAATAAAAATAGGACAGTAACACAGATCAACAAAAATGGCTTAAATAGTTCTAGGTATATTCTGATACGTATTTTCAAACATTTATTTATTTGTGTGCCACACATAGGAACACATTTATGCAGAGTACCATGATATACTGGAGGCCAGGAGAAAATGTTCAGAAGCCAATCCTCTCCTTCTACCAAGTGGGTCCTGGGGATCAAATTAAGGTCATTGGGCTCATCAGAAATTACCTTTCCCATTGAACCATCTCACCAACCCATGCAATCTAGTACACTGGAAAGAACTGCAGCTACCCTATTGATCTGCAGCATGAAACAATACATAATTAAATCTAAAATTAAGGATGGGTACAAAATTTTGAAATAAAAAAGACAACATCATGAACTTTGCAGGTAAATGGATAGAACTAGAAGATATTATGTTAAGTGAAGTAACACAGTCCCAGAAAAACAAACGAGGAATGCTATCCCTCATCTGTGGATGCTAGCACCAATAACCCAGTTGTAAATATTTCTTGTTTGGAGTGATGCATACTGGAAAGAACAACAACAACACCAACAACAGAAAAGACTGCATCAAAGAACTGACTGAAACGGTGAATCTGGTGGGGTGAGGGTTTGGGATGGGGACACGGGTCTATATTCGATTTGTAACAATCATGTGCTATATATGTAATAATAAATTAAAAAATTAAAGGCAAAATGTGAACCCCAAGACTTATTTTATCTTTAACATACAGTTTATTCTTGTAGGTCATAATTTTGATACATATGTGTTGTTTATCTAGACATATTTTGGAGCAATACAAAGGGGAGCAATACAACAAGAGGACTGGGTCAAAGAACTGACTGATACAGTTAAATTCTGCCCAAAACAACAAGGCTCTGCAGAAAAAGTCCTTGGAAAGATTGAGAGAAAGATGCAAGACATGTATGGCAGAATGCATAAACTGGGGTGGGAGGAGGGGCAAGGAGAGGGGAATATATCCAAATTGGACTGAAAAATGATGTATTAAATACACAAAATATCAATAAAATACCAAAAAAGAAAAAAACACAAAATTGTGAAATAATTGTGTAATAGATAATTCAGTGTGAAGTATGATTAAATTATAAACCAATTTGAATACATAAATGAACTTAAATAATTCAGCCAACTTACTGTTAGGATAACAAGAGTTCTTTCTGAATTTGATTATATTCCTTGATCTCATTATGGCCAAACATATACTTCTCAATACAGCCAAACAAAACCTTTAGTTTAGTTTGTGCCACTTATAACTCTGAGACTTTTGGGTAAGTTATCTAATCTCCATGTGCTTCAGTTTCTACTTTTGAAAAGTAAAACATCTTGGTTCACCACAATAGCTAGATGGTAAGATCTCACTGATGATGACATCACTTACCATGGACACAGGACATACAGAACTTAGATACAGGATATAGAGAACTTGAACTGAGCAGGTAAAGCTTACCTTCTGGCAAGCTTACAGAGTTTCAGAAGGTGCTGTGCATACTGGTAGGAGATAAAAGGACATTATGGTCTTACACAGCACTGGATTCCATATGTTACAAAATGAACCCGGAAGGCAAGGCATGCCCACTGGTTTAATAGTGGAAAGACTTCTTATGAGGGTAACCAACTTGTCTCTTGGTTGAATTTGAAGCATTAAACCTATCAGACAAAGAAGTTGTGGGAAGACATTATAGTATAACTCCATGGGATGCATCTTATGCTTTAGTACTAAAAACCTGGTCAAAAGCCTATGACTGGGGAGACTGTAGGCCCTAAGAAGGAACTTAATTTTGCTGTTTCTTAAATAGTCATGCTGTCAAACTGCATATTTTTTAGACTAATAGATTTGCATTGTTCTTGACTTTGTTCAGAGAAGCTTCTTTTTTAATTTAAAAAAAATTTTTTTATGTGTATGAATGTAGGTTGGTGCACCCGTGTCATGCAATGCCACAGAGGTCAGAAGAGGGCGTCAGATTCCCCTGGAACTGGAGCCAAAGACGGTTCTCAGCCACCATGTGGGTGCTGAGGATCGAACCCGGGTCCTCTGCAAGAGCAGTCGGCGCTCTTAACTGCCAGGCCATCTCTCCAGACCCAAGAGAGAAGCTTCTTTTAACAGTGAGTAGTAGTGAATGCAGAAACTCGAATGGTGAAAGTGATGAGTACTATAACTGAGTACTCAGCCATGTATAGGTTATCTATATCAACCTGACACCTCTCAGGGAACATCACAGACAAAAAGGTGGGAAGAATGTTAGCATGCAAGGGTGGGGAGGAGAGCTGTGAAATGCCTACTTCTATTGATGACATGGTTGTTGCAGAAATCAGTTCCCAGCATCTGTGGTTTCTTGCATAATATCAAGCCTGCCAAAATTCCAGCATGGATATGGGAGGGACTCCTGAGGTCCCACCCCTAGCTGAGGAGCTTTTGGCAGCTGATAGCTGCTGGAGAGGGACTGTAAGTCTCCTTTGAGTTTACTGTCACTGGTGGGTTGCGCATGTCCTAGTGGATGGCCACATACCCATGTGCATATGGTCAGCACCAGTTTCCATCAGGGTGTTATTCATAACAAAAAAGAGGATCTGAAGATAGGAGGGAGATGGAACTAGGAGGAGTTGGAGGGAGATAGTGGTGGACAAATATGATCAATATATATTCTACAAATGTTTGGGGAACTTTTTCAAACAATAAAAACAATATTTAAAGAGGAATGGCTGGGGAGATTAATTTGGCACAATAGGTCCTAAGTAACACAAATGACAAAATGTATGACTCCAGAGGGGAGGTCTGTGGGAAGGTGCCAATGAAGAAGGGGGTATAAAAGCATTGAAGATTGATTGAGATGTTTATCTTTTCAAAGAACCAGCTTTTGGATCCATTGATTTTTTGTATTGTTTTCTTTGTTTCTATTTCATTGATTTCTGCTCTAATTTTTGTTATTTCTTCCTCTCTGTTGGGTTTAGGGTTTATTTGTTGTTGTCTCTCAAGCGTTTTTAGCTGTAGTGTTGGTTTGTTTATTTGTCCTTTTTCTGATTTTTTTAATGTAGGCACTGAGGGCTATAAACTCCCCTCTTAGAACTGCTTTTAAAGTATCCTTCCTATAGGTTTTGCTGCCTTGTATTGTCTTTTTCATTTAGTTCCAGGAATGTTTTTATTTCTTTATTTCTTCCTTGACCCATTCATTATTCTGGTTCTGTTACAATAGTGAAACTTTCTAATTCCACTCATGTAAATCATCATATTGCTGTGGAAATGAAATATTTAATGAGTTTCCAAATTCTTGAGGGACTAGGCAGGAAGAAAAGAAAAAAAATGTTTAATTTGTATTTACAAAGGCATATTAGAATAAAATATTATGACATAGATGTCTTAATAAAAAAGGAAAAGAAGTTCTTTATATACAAAATTAGAACATTAAGAGCCAGCAAAATTATTTAAAAGCCATAAAAATTAAAATCATTCAAAAAAAAGAGCACAGTTGTTTTGCTTGTCTTACTGGCAAGTACACCTACCCTATGGCAGCCACTGCTTTTGTCATCCTTCAAAGACATGAGACACAGCTTTTCAACCTTCCAATATGGACTGAAGACTCATGTCTCCCCAAGAATCCTCCAAACCTTCAGTGCTAGATGGGGACTGCTGAGACATCTAGCTTGTGGACTGAACTACTACTGGGGTTTCAGCCTCTTCAGAGTATAGACTGTCATTGTTGGTCTATCCAGGCTGTATCATGGAGACCAGTACAGGAAGATCAAGACAGGATGCCATGCTTACTGGACTTCATTTGGTGACCATGGGAAGGGAAAACCCCAGTGTGAAGCACAAGGGCAGGACCGATGGTGGTTTGGGCTTGCTAAGGAGGAGATTTCAAACATGACATCTTTCAGCCTAATAAAGAAAAAAAATCATAAGCTGAAGATGCTAAAACCTATGATATATGTGGCATGCATATATGCATATTTTGGATTGATGCAAAGTGGAAGGAATAACAACAACAATAACAACAAAACAACAACAAAAAGACTGGGTCAAAGAACTGACTGAAATGGTGAACTTCTGCTCGAAACAGTAAACTTCTGCATCGAAAATTATAAGAGACTGAGAAAAAGATGAAAAACATGTTTGGGAGAATGCATGAGCTCTGGTGGGGTGGGGAGGGCAAGGAAGGTGGCACGGGTCTAGATTTGATTGGAAATTTTGTATGAAATGCACAAAGCTTCAATAAAAATTGGCTTTGAAAAAAATCTAAAAAAATTATAATCAATCTTTATTAGTTCATTAGTCTTGTGTAATTAATTCTTATTCTACTTGATCTTGTGTTAGTTTTATGGACCAATCAGTTTCTCTAACAGAATTCTGGAAATCCTTAGTCTAGTGATAGTCTGAATGTTAATTAAGCAATGTCCCCAGAAGTCTGTATCTTAGTGTACCTGCTATTTTTGTTTATATATGTCTATGAGACAATCACCATTTGTTACAGAGGAAGCACTGAGGCTTAGAGATGCAAAAATGACAGGACAGAAGCAGGTACAAATATGAAATGCATAAAAATTCAATTAAAAAAAGAAAAAGAAAAAGAAACCTGTTGTCTCACCCAACTAGAGGTGTCACCTTGGGCAAGTCATTTTAGCTCTCTGGGGGCTTCAGTTTCCCTCCATGAAATGGAGAGGTAAGAAGGATGGAATAATGTAAAATCTCCTAGCACAGGACTTAGAACCCTGGATGTACCAATAAATGCTGCCTTAAAAATTAAAAAATGAACCAGCCTGGAGGTGGAGCTGACTCAGTGACAGAAGACTTACTCTGGACTCTCACCTTCATACTGCAAAAAAAGGACAGAAATAAGATTTCCTGAAACCAGATATGAAAAGATTGTACATGCATTAGTGATGTAGTTCAGTTGGTTTACCAATCCTCTAGTCTGCACAAAGCCCGGGATTCCATCTCCAGCATCACAAGAATTGGACATGGTAGCACCCTCCTGTAACCCTACCAGGTAAGGGAAGTGTTGGATTAGAAAAGAGGATTCATGCCGGGTGTGGTGGCGCATGCCATTAATCTTAGCACTCAGGAGGCAGAGGCAGGCGGATCTTTGTGAGTTCAAGGCCAGCCTGATCTACAGGGTGAGTTCCAGGACAGCTGGGGCTACAAGGAGACCCTGTCTCGGCAAAGACCAACCAAAAAAAAAAAAAAAATGGAAAAGAGGATTCAATGTTGTTTTTATAAATACTAATAATTCTAAATTATAGGTTGAAATCTGGGGGTATAGTAATCCCTCCATCATTGCTCTTTTTGCTCCGAATTCCTTTGGCTATGTGGGGTCTTTTTTTTTTTTTTTTTTTGTGTTATTGATTTTTTTTTTCTATTTCTGGTGAAAAATGTCATGAATATTTGATTGGGATTGCAATGATCTGTAAATTGCTTTGGAGTAGGATGGTCATTTTTCCTATATTGATTATATCAATCCATTAGCACAGGAGGTCTGTCCGACACCTAGTGAGTTCCTTAAGTCTCTGTTATGCAATAAAGATTGAAAGTTCCTTGGAGAGATCGAAATTTCAAACTTTAATTAGTTTATTCCTATATATTTCTAATGTTACATTTTAGTGAGCTTTATTGCATGTATCAAAAACATTTATTAATCAAATTTAGACCCTTTCTGGCCATCCTATCCCCCCCCTCACCCTCACCAGAACTCATGGGTTCTCCGCCAACATGTTAAGTCCTGCCTCGACCTTTTCCTAAGAATCTTTTTTTTTTTTTTTTTTAATCCCCTTTTTTGATGACAGACCTTTACTGTTTTGGGTCCACTTTTTTAAATTTTTTTATATTTTAAATTATTTTTTTATTTTTTTTTCCTTTTTGTTTGAGACAGGGTCTCCCTTGTCCCAACTGTGCCTGGAGTTCACATGTAGCCCGCTGGCATTGAATCGCCACAGCGATCACCTGCCTCTGCCTCCAGAGTGCTGAATTAAAGGCAGTGCACCACCATGCTCGGCTTTTGGTCACTTCTTTGAACAAATTTCTTTGTTGTTCTCATTGTTGTTGTGTCCGTTTCCCTTTAAATTTATATTCTTTACAAATATGTCATATAATACACCTACACCACATACTAAAACACTACAAAGTCTGAAATAAATTCTAAGGTTAATTCCAAACATGGTTGACAGATTCACATTTTTTACATGTTTCGGGAGTAAGTTCATGATTTTTCCCTTTATAATTATATTATCCTACAATTATATGAATTCATCACCTTCCACACATATACAAACAAAGTCTGAAAAATAAGTGCGTCAGTAATTCAGAGCCATTTAAGAGATTCACATTATAACAGCACTAGTTGACCTTCAAAAAAAAGAATATAACAATATAACTTTCCTTCCAGCGTCCTTTCAACTAGGGATTTGTGCCTAGCATCCACAAATGAGGCATAACATTCATCATGGTTACTTCACTTAGCAAGGCTTCAAGTTCCATCCATATTACTTGCAAAAAAAGTCATGATGTCATCTCGTTTTTTTCTTTTGATTGATTTTGTGTATTTCAGATTTTTCTTTAATTCAGTTCAGGCATATTTCCTTTCACCCCGTCCCCCACCCTACCCATCCCAGAATCATGCATTCTGCCATACGTCTTGCATCTTTCTCTGTTTTTTTTTTCATTTTTTAGAATGAAGTTGATAATTTATGATACAGCATCCTCATGTAATAACCATTTTGCAGGCAGTTGTTGCCCAAACCCACCAGCCCATGGGTCACCACCATCCAGCGGGGAGGGGGTTGTTTGTTCAAATCAAGTTGATCAAATGAGTGTCCAGACTATATTGCTGTAGTTTCACCATTCACCCCAATCGCAGCCCTTACATTCTACCACGCCCCCTCTTCCGCAGATTGTTCCCTGGGCTTAGAAAAGGGGCACAGGTGGATGAGAAGCAAAACAGTGTACTTTCTCTGGAGCTGTTGTCTTGGACTCTGGTCAATTCTGAACACTTTTTACGATATTTCTCAGATACTTTTTCTTCTTCATTTGTGAAGTCTCTGTTCAGCTCTTCACGCCATCTTTTGAGTAGGTCATTTGTTTTCTTCCTCCTTTGTTTATACGTTCTGGATGTTAATGCTCTATCGATGTATCACTGGTGAAGGTTTCCTCCCACTCTGTGGATTTTCTCTTCATGTCTATGATTGTTTCCTTTGCTGTACAGAAGCTCTTGAGTTTAATAAGATCTCATATGTCAATTGTTGACCTTATTTTTTGCACAGCTGCTGTCTGATTTAGAAAGTGGTTTCCTACGCCTATGTCTTGTGGGTTACTACCAACGTTTTCTATCATTTTCAGAGTTTTGGGTTTCACATTGAGGTCTTTGATCCATTTTGAGTTGATTTTTGTACATGGTGAGTGGTAGGGGTTTAGTTTTATTCTTCTACAAGTGGTGATCCAGTCATGCCAACACCATTTTCTGAAGATGCTGCCTTTCCTCCATTGAATCTTCTTGGCCCCTTTGTCGAATATGAGGTGGCTGAGATTGGATGTGCTCAGGTTTGGACCCTCAATTTTGTTCCATTGATCTACAGACCTGTTTTTGTGCCAATACCAAGCTGTTTTTATGACTATAGCCCTGTAATATAGTTTGAAGTCTGCTATGGCAATCCTCCCTGTATGACTCTTTTTGCTTAGGGTTGCTTTGACTATCAGGGATCTTTACACATGAACCTTAGGATTTTTTTTGTAGGTCTATGAAGAAGCTGTTGGGGATTCTAATTGGGATTGCATTGAATCTGAACATTACTTTGGGTAGGATGGTCATTTTTACTATATTGATTCTTCCAATCCATGAGCATGGGAGGCTTTTCCATCTTCTAGTATCTTCCTCAATCTCCTTCTTGAGGGATTTACATTTTCCTTTGTAGAGATTTTTGGTGTATTTGGTCAGGTTCATTCCTAGATTATTTTTTTTGGAGGCTATTGTGAGTGGGAAAGTCTCATTGTATTCCTTCTCCAATTGTTTGTTATTAGCATAAAGGCTATTGATTTTTCTTTTTTTAACATTTTTTTATTGATGCTTTGTGCATTTCATACATCATTTTCCAATTCAGTTCAGGCATATCTCCCCTTCCCTTCCCCCCCACCCCCACCCCAACCGAGATCATGCATTCTGCCATGACCGTCCTGCATATCTCTCTCAGTTTTTTTTTCCATTTTTTAGCTATAAGTGATAGTCCATGAGTACAAGCATCCTTCATGTAAAACCAATTTGCAGGCTGTTGTGCCCAAACACCCACAGCCCCACCTTCCAGCGGGGAGTGAGGGGTTGTATGTTCAATCAGGTTAATCAAATGAGGGTCCAGACTACATTGCTGTAGTTTCACCCTTCACCCCAATCGCAGCCCTTACATTCTACCACGCCCCCTCTTCCGCAGATTATTCCCTGGGCTTAGAAAAGGGGCACAAGTGGATGAGAAGCAGAACAGTCCACTCTCTCTGGAGCTGTTGTCTTGGATTCTGGTCAATTCTGGCTGTTTTCTTTCCATGGCTGACAGTCTTGTCCAGGATAACCTTTCGATCCTACTAATGAAGCACAAGCAATTAGATATATAGGTACTTAAGCAGCATTAATAGTTATGGTAGGTTACTTTGGTATAGACACAATATGTTTTAGATGAAATGTTGATCCACGAACTACATTTTTCCTGTTAAATATGACAGGGTCTTACTGTGGCTTATGATATCTCCTAACCTGTAGAGGATGTAAGCTTTTTGCATCAGCCAGTGGGTTCATTTCAAGGAGAGAGCCAATAGCCAATTAGATTGGGATATACAGGATATGGCTGCTCTGCTGCAACAGTATTTCCAGGCAGGTGAGGTGTAGCTGGTGCTGACGGTGGAGTTTGCTTGACTCAAGGAGACCCCGTATTTGCTTAATTGGTTTAGTGGCCCTTTGGTAACACTCTCTGGTATTCCAGGGCCATCTGTACACTTGCATGTGTGGTCTCAATGCATCTCTTTCCCAGTTAACGTCAGGTCTCTTCAGCAGCAGGGCCTTATCGCCTCTCTTCTTGCAGGTATTCCAGTTTAGAGGCAAGGAGCCTTTACCTTTTCTGGGGGCCTTAGATCCCCTGGCCAAATCTCCCCTGGGTGGAATAATCCATTACTGATGTCAGAGCTCCTGTATTGATATATTTTGCTAAGCGCATAGTTTAAGGATGATTTAACATAAAAATTAAGTTTGCCCCCCAATTAATCATATATAGTCACCCAAAACAACATGGGTGAAATTTTGTGAAATCTGAGGTGGAATCTAGATTCCACCTATAGTTATGTATAATAAACTGTCTTCTGGAGACTCATGGGTTAAAAAAAAAAGGGGGGGTTACAGATGGACATGAAACCTTCTCGTCAAAAAACCTTGCAATTCAAATCTTAAAACTTGTGTGTTCCAACAGGACAAAATTGTCACCAACTTAACGGCTGAGAAAGAAAAGATACAACTTGCATTGAGTAGGATGTACCAGAAATGGCCAACTGAAGGTTGACCCGTCTGAACATCGAAAGGAAGAAAAGACCTCAGATTGCCATAAACATCGAAACCCCCTGTGGCCCCTACATGTAACAACTATTTAAATGAGTCCTAATTGAACTCTACTTCTAGGAGGGGTGCTGCAAAGGTTTTTGGTATGAGAGACTTTCTTGCCTCCCCCCCAGAACAAGGAGAAATATGATGATGATGAGGTCGCTCTCCAACTGTAAATTGGAGACAACTATTATAGAGGTAATCTCTTATAAAACTGGTAAAACTGCCTTCTTTAATTGACTAATAGACATAGAACTGTGAAAAGGATTACTCTCTGTTCAGAACCAAATATAACACTAAAGTCCTTAAACTAGGCTACTGATTTTTCTAAGTAAATTTTGTATTCTGCCACTTTACTGAAGCTGTTGATGGTTTCTAGAAGTTTTCTGGTGGAGTGTTTGGCATCCCTTAGGTAAACTGACGGATTCACATTTTAATAGTAAAGCTGCATGCAGGCGAAAAGAAATGTAACTTTACATTCCTAAATTATATAGCAAGTTGATGTATGTTTTAATGTGCTTTTAAGGAAGAGATTTATTCTTTCTCATAAATCTTAGAACTTAGCAAAATAAAGATATAAACTTCAAGCTATATCTTGAGTAATACCAATCAATGTGGTATTATTTTTATGAATTACCCACCTTGACTTACATGTAAGATTTAGTGCTAGGATCCACAAATGAGGGACAACTACATGGTTTGTTTTTCTGAGACTGTATTACTTCACTTAGCAAAACAGCTTCTACTTCCATATTATTTGCCTGCAAATTTCATGATGTCATGTTTCTTTACCACTGCATAGAACTGCATTGTGTGAATGTACCACATTTTCATTATCTACTCATTAGTTAAGGGACACTTGGGTTGTTTCCAGCTCTTTGTTATTGTGGAAAGAGCTGCAATAAATATGGTTGTGCATGTATCTCTGCTATAGGGTGATTCCTTTTGGTATACACCCAAGGGTGGTGTGACTGGGTCAAAGGGTGGGTTCATTTTTAGCTTTCTCAGAGTTCTCCACGTTGCCTTCCATAGGGGTTGCACAGGTTTGCAAACCCACCAGCAATGAATGAGTGTTCCTCTTTCCCCACAGCCTCTCCAGCATTTTATACTAATTTGTTTTCCTGATCATAGCCAGTCTTATCAGTGTAAGATGAAATCTTAAACTGGCTTAGGTATCATTTCCTTAATTACTAATGATGTTGAACACTTTTTAAGATGTTTCTTAGCCATCTTTATTTCTTCTCTTGAGAAGTCTCTGTTCAGATCTTTGGCCCATCTTTTAATTGGGTCATTTGTTTTCTTGGTCCTTTGTTTTTTTAGTAGTTTATATACCCTGGATGCTAAACCTTTGTCAGATATGTCACTGATGAATACTTCCTCACACTCTGTGGGTTTTCTCTTCACTTTTTAAATTACTTCTTTTGCTCTACAGAATCTTTCTAGTTTAATGAGATTTAATTTGTCTTACATGTTGGGAGCCACTGCCAAGCATCTGGCCCTGTGTCTTGCCCACCAGGAGCCACCAGCCAGGCCTCTGGGACTTTGTCTCACCTGCCAGGAGCTGCAGCCTTATTCCTTGAATGTAACTGGTCAGGAAAAATGTTGTCATTCTTCTATGTTTTCCTTGTATCTTTAAGCAGTTATCATTACATTTCTCATCCTATACATCAATTATTTGAGCCACCGTTTCCCATCTTTGAGGTGGAGACATTTTGTGCCCTCAGCTTCAGACATGTAATAGTCATTCAAAAAAGCTTCCTTTCATATGATGTTCATAAAAAAATTAAAAATTATTATTTTTCTTTCTTTTTTTTTAGAGATTCACATTTTTTTATTGATGCTTTGTGTATTTCATACATCATTTTCCAATTCAGTTCAGGCATATATCCCCTTCCCTTCCTCCCATCCCACCCCTACCCATCCCAGATCATGCATTCTGCCATAACTTTTCTGCATCTTTCTCTGTTTTTTTGTTTTGTTTTGTTTTCATTTTTTTTAACAATAAGTGATAATCTGTGAGTACAAGCATCCTTCATGTAAAACCAATTTGCGAGCAGTTGTGCCCAAACCCACACAGCTCATGGGTCCCACCATCCAGCAAGGGGGGCTTGTATGTTCAATCAAGTTGATCAAGTGAGTGTCCAGACTATATTGTTGTAGTTTCACCATTCACCCCAATCACAGCCCTTACATTCTATTGCACCCCCTCTTCCGCAGATTGTTCCCTAGGCTTAGAAAAGGGGCACATTTTTTAAAGCAAGAAGGTGCTGGGAACTCTTCACCAAGTCCTGGAACATAACCCCACTGGAGAACTCTAGAATACAGTTTGGAACAAGCTATATATTTTGTAACATTTGTAAACCAACTTCTGTTAGCCCTGCTTGAAGGTTGCTCATAATAAACATATATTTCCCAGAGCTTCTGGCTTACTTTGGGTCCAATCAGGGCAAGCACTAGTGGCTAAAGAAAACTCTCAGGCAAAGAAAGGCAGAAATTTATAACTGGGAGCCATGGAGATTAATGGTTACACCCAACTGGCATTAAGATCATCTGCTACACAACCTAACCATAGAAGTATATATTCTTCCTTAATTTGGTTTTGTATCAAGATTTAAGCTCAGTTTTGGTTTGTTTTAGCTGTGTAGTAACCCATATTTGCTTAAAGGGATAACTATTTCATTAACTCGCAGTTTTACCAACTGACTAGCTGATTCTTCTCATATGCATGATTCAGCGGACCTCACCTCAGCTCTCATATACTGGTGGTTAGCTGATGGAACAGCTGGAAACTATGGATCAGGATGGTCCCACACATATGGGGGATTGAGAAGACGTCAGTTTAGGCAACCTTCTTCCTCTTCTTCTCTGTAGTCTCATTCTCTACCAGGCTACCCTGGGATCATCAAACAATGACTTCAAGATTCTAAGCACAGTACCACAGCAAACTCAAATGTGCAAGCGCTGCCCAAGCTTCTGCTTGTGCTCTGTTTGTTCATGCCATACTGTCCACAGATTTATCTACAAATTCTTCCACTGTTTGTACTTTTACATCTGCAATGTGACTTTGTAACTTTTCCTATCACGAGGTGGAGTCTTCCCTATCCCCTTCTATTCTAGTTTGGTTTTCTGTTGCTCTGATAAACATCATGGCCAAAAGCAATTTGGGGGCAGGGGGGAAATGGTTGATTTGGCTTACAAGTTACAGTCCATCAACAAGGGACACCAAGGCAGGAATCTGGAAGCAGGAACTGAAGCTTAAACTACAGAGGAATTCTGCTTACTGGTCTTTTATTGATTTGGTGTTGAATTTCATGCATGATTAAAGATAAGGGTCCAATTTCATTCTACTATAGATGGAGATCCAGTTTTGACAGCAGTATTTGTTGAAGATGCTATCTTTCCTCCACTATGTGCTCTTGTCTCCTAGACTCTACCAAGTTTGAAAACCTAGAAGAAATGGATGAATATCTGAAATCATGGGAATCACCAACAAGAAGAGATCAACAGCTTAAACAGACCCATAATATATGAAGAAATTGAAGATGTAATAATAAACCTCCCAACTAACAAAAGCCCAGGCCCAGACGGTTTCATGGCAGAATTCTATAAAACATTTCATAAAGACTTACAACCATTATTACTCAAATTGTTTAGAAGGATACAAACAGAGGGAATTCTCCCAAATTCCTTCTATGAAGCTGGCATCACTCAATTACCAAAACCAGGCAAAGATACAACCAAAAAGGAGAACTATAAACCTAACTCCCTAATGAACACAGATGCCAAAATTCTAAACAGGATACTGGCAAATCGCATACAGACCCACATCAAGAAGATCATCCATCATGACCAAGATGGATTCATATCAGAGATGCAGGGATGGTTCAACATATGAAAATCAATAAATATCATCAAGCATATAAGTGAAATGATAGACAAAAACCACACTATCATCTCAATTGATGATGAAAAAGCCTTTGACAAAATCCAGCATCCCTTCATGCTTAAAGTCCTAGAGGGAATTGGATTGGAGGGATCATTCAACATGTGATCAAAGTCATATACAGGAAACACACACCCAATATCATCCTATATGGGGAAATGACAGAAGCATTCCCTTTAAAGTTAGGAACTCGGCAAGGCTGCCCCCTGTCACCACTCCTCTTCAAGATAGTGCTTGAAACACTTGCTAGTGCAATAAGGCAAGAAAAGGAAATTAAAGGAGTACTAATTGGAAAAGATGAAGTCAAATTATCCCTTTTTGCTAATGATAGGATTGTCTACTTAAGGGATGCTATAAACTCCACCAGAAAACTCCTAGAAACGATTAACACCTTCAGCAAATTGGCAGGATACAAAATTAACCTAAAAAAAATCAGTAGCCTTTCTTTACACCAACAACGAGCAACTGAAGAAGGAATTCAAGGAGACCTTCCCACTCATAATTGCCTCAAAATCAATAAAATACCTAGGAACAAACCTAACCAAAGACACCAAAGACCTCTACAACAAAAAATTTAAACCGTTAAAGAAAGAAACTGAAGAAGACATCAGAAGTTGGAAAAACCTCCCATGCTCATGGACTGGGAAAATTAATATAGCAAAAATGTCCATTCTACCCAAACTCTTGTATAGATTTAATGCAATCCCAATTAAAATCCCCAAGAGTTTCTTCACAGGTTTGGAAAAAAAAGTCCTTAATTTCATTTGGAAAAACAAAAGACCCCAAATAGCCAAAACAACCCTGAGTGAAAAGAGCAATACAGGGGGGATCTCTATACCAGACTTCAAAATATACTATAGGGCTATAGTCAAAAAAACAGCCTGGTATTGGCACAAAAACAGACTTGTTGACCAATGGAACAAAACTGAAGATCCAAACTTGAGCACATCCAATTTCATCCATCTCATATTTGACAAGGGGGCCAAAAAGACACCAATGGAGGAAAGACAGCATCTTCAGCAAGTGGTGTTGGCAAAACTGGATCACCACTTGTAGAAGAATGAAATTAAACCCCTACCTCTCACCCTGTACAAAAGTCAGCATTAAAGACCTCAATGTGAAACCCCAAACTCTGAAGCTGATAGAAGAAAAAGTTGGCAGCAGACTACAAGACATAGGCCTAGGAAAAGACTTCCTAAATCAGACAGCAGCTGCACAAGAATTAAGGTTGACAATTGACAAATGGGACCTCAATAAACTCAAAAGCTTCTGTACATCAAAAGAAACAATCAAGGAAGTGAAGAGAAATCCCACAGAGTGGGAGTAAACCTTCACCACAGAAACATCTGACAAAGCATTGATTTCCAGAATATATAAACTACTCAAAAAACAAAGAAGAAAGAAAACAAATGACCCACTCAAATGATGGAGCAAAGAAGTGAACAGAGACTTCACAAATGAGGAATTAGAGATGGCTGAGAAACATCTTAAGACGTGTTCAACATCATTAATCATTAAGGAAATGCAAATCAAAACTATTTTAAGATATCATCTTACTCCAATAAGACTGGCTAGGATCAAGAAAACAAATGATACCAAGTGCTGGAGAGGTTGTGGGGAAAGAGGAACACTCATCCACTATGGTGGGAATGTAAACTCATACAGCCACTATGGAAAGCAGTGTGGAGAACCCTTGGAAGACTTGGAATGAACTTGCCACCTCACACAGCCATACCACTCCTGGGCATGTAACCCACAAGACTCATCTTCCCACACAGATACATGCACAGCCATGTTTATTGCAGCTCTCTTCACAATAGCAAGGAGTGTGCCTGAGGAGTGGATAGAGAAAATGTGGCACATCTACACAATGGAGTTCTATGCAGCAGTAAAGAAAGATGACATCATGAGCTTTGCAGGTAAATGGCTGGAGCTAGAAGATATCATGCTGTGTGAAGTAACACAGTCCCAGAAAAACCAGGAATGGTGTCCCTCATCTGTGGATGCTAACACCAATTACCTAATTGTATGGCAAACTGAGCAATGTCAATGTTATCTGAAAACAATTGTGCTCTTATATTGTGAATCCCTTAAAATATAATAAAAAAAGAATTAAAAAAAACAATTTTTTTCTAATAGTGTTTTTTCTAATAAATAGTGTTAAGTAGTGTAAAATAGTTCTTAATTCTGCTGAAGTTTCCTTTTGTTTGCTAAACTTCCCCCAAGATCTCTTCTAGAAGCCAGTCTTCTATGATGCAAATTGAGCTTGTAAATTCCAGGCTTGTAGAGCCTGTCATGGTGGCTCATGCCTTTAATCCAAGAGGATGCCTGTGAGTTCAGGGCCAGCCTAGTATACCAGGCTGGCTCTGACTGTGGGCAGGCCCTTCCTTGAAAACACCAAAGGTAAAATATGAAGCTTTTCATTTTGTAGCTGTTTGTAAATACTCTGGTTTAATCTAGTCCAATGTTTGTTCTGTGCCCCTCTCCTGCTCTGGAAACAACACCAGAAACAGCAGATGGCTGGTGGGGGAAGGGCTGGCTTTACTATATTCTCTGTGTGACTGGAAAAGCCTCTCTTGGGCACTCTTGCCCTGGAGCATCTTTCATTGTGTTTTGAAGGTACAGCTTTGATTCCAATACTCAGGAGACTGATGGTCGACCTCTGTGAAGACTCAAGCCCAACCTTAATTGTGGAAATGACCTTTTCTCATTGAGTATAAGAAAATAATGTAAATTTCTTCCCACAGATTGATCTCACAACCTTTTTTCCTTTGTACATATGTTTGTGTATGCTTGTATGTATGTGTGCATGTGCACATGTGTGTATGGATGTATGAGTATTTTATTTTAACCCCTATAACTTTCTAAACTCCTGTGTTTTAAAAGGTCAACTATAAGTTACTTTCAGCTTCAAGCTATACAAAACTTGGTTTATACTTTTGGTGTTAACAATCTTTAATTGGATTTATGTAAATGTTAATATCCATTTGTACAATTCTAAAAAACCTCTGAGCTGGAACTGGCCCCTCCAACTCGGATGCAGCTCTATTAATTAGTTAAACTTCTATGGTCATTTGTGTAATTCACTTGTCTTGGTTAAAAAATTGCTGATTGTACAAGTGCTGTTACAGTTAACTATTTTATTGGTGTATGGTACCACTATCAATTACACTCCCTCAATCCCTGAGATAAAAACTAACATTGGTTTTAAGAAAAAATCCCATTTTAATTTAGATATAATTTAAAGTATGGTTAAATGTGTAAGTAAAACATCTTTAGGGGCTGGAGAGATAGCCTAGCAGTTAAGAGCACCGACTGCTCTTGCAGAGGACCCAGGTTTGATCCCCAGCACCCACATGGTGGCTAAGAACCGTCTGTAACTCCAATTCCAGGAGAACTCCAGTTCCAGGGGAATCCGAGACCCTCTTCTGACCTCCATGGCATTGAACGACACGGGTGCACAAACCTACATGCAGACAGTACATTCATACACATACAAAAATAAATAAAATATTAAAAAAAATCTTTAAAGCAGAGTTTTGTGCCAGGCCTGGAAAAACCACCCCGAAAGGCTGAAAGGAAAATGATTGTTATAAACCCACTTTATAAGATTTATAGTGATGTTTGAAATAAGTATTATACATTTATATAGAGGTATTTCAGTAGAGATTTGTACAGAAATACAAATAAATATAAGTTAATGGACTTGATTTCTCTGAAGTCACAGTCTAGTGAAAGAATTTTAAGGAACATTTAATTGATGAGTGTTTAACAGGTATCCAAATTGGCCAAAACTTTGTCTACATATTTTATAGTATTTTAGGACTTAGTAAAAGTGAAAATGTCTATATTAAACAACATTGGTTAAAAGGGTTTTAATAAAAATGGTAACACATTTAAGCTAATTGGAAATATAAATTGTTGTCCACATTTGTTTTACTTATAATTTATATAACAACAACTTTGGGGTTAATGCATACAAATGTTTTCTATAATTTTTGTGTTGTACAGTATCATCTTGTAACATTTTCTTTTACCTGTAGGATGATTTAACTAAGGGAATTATGTTTGCTTCCCAAATTAACATACAGTCAATGATAAACAGCTTGGGTAAATTTAATGAAAATTTACACCTTGATTCCTACCTATAGATATGTGTAATACAACTGCCTTTTTAAGATTCATGGGTCAAAAAATAGAAACCTAAAATAAAAAGGGGGGATACAGTTATATATTAAAACTTTTGTCAAATTTTTCAATTTAAATTTTAAAACTATGGGAAAAGATTTGCATGTTCCCACAGATCAAAACTTCATCAACTTAATGGCTGAGGAAGAAAAAAAATACAGCTTTGCATTGTGCAGAATGTACCAAGAAATACTAGTGGAGAAGCTGGCCCATCTGAACATTAAGGGAGGAAAGCCTCAGACTCCCTGAGCTACAGGCATCAAATATCTCTGTGGATCCTATTTGTAACAACTGTTTATGTGTCCTAATGAAGTTACCTTCCAGGAGCTGCAAAGTTTTAATATGAGAGACTTTCCTACCCCAAAGTTACATGCACATCCATGTTTACTGGTAGCTCTCATCACAATAGCAAAGATCTGGAACCAACCCAAATGCCCCTCAACAGATGAGTGGATGACAAAAATGTGGTACATCTACACAATGGAGTAATATTCAGTGGTAAAGAAAGATGGCATTATGAACTTTGCAGGTAAATGGATGGAGCTCAAAGCCATTATGCTGAGTGAAGTAACACAGTCCCAGAAAGACAAATGGAGAATGGTTTCCCTCATTTGTGGATGCTAGCTCCAAATGCCCCAGACGAAAGGCAAGCTGAATGACATTATTGTTATATATTTTTGTTTATCTGAAGCAACTATGTTGGTATAATGTGAATCTCTCAATGGGCTCTAGAATCAACCCACCAATTATTCTCAGAGTCTGTAATTACTGTATATGGATGAAGACTATCCATATTTTAGAGTAATATAAAATTAATGGAGGAAAATGTGAATTCCTAAGCATAAAAAAAAAGACTGAGAGAAAGATACAGGACAGTTATGGCAAATTGCACGGTCTGGGGTGGGGTGGGGTGGGGGGAAGGAAAGGGGAATACGACTGAACTGAATTGAGAAATGATGTATGAAATACACAAAACATCAATAAAAAAGAAAAAAATTAAAAGTACTAGAAGAAAACATAGGGGACACAGTTCAGAACCTGGATATTGTCAACACACACAAGCACACACACATACACACAAATCACAACCAAAAGAGAATAAGAGATGGTTTATTCGATTTAGGCCAGTCCAAATTCCATGTTCCTACATGGAAGCAGTTTCATTAATTATTTATAGAAACAGAACAAAAAGTCAGAAATCAAGACTTTTTTTTCAAATACATTGGTGAAAAGCACTGGAGAAGCAGATGACAGCATAGTGGGGGAAACTTATTATAGGCCTCAGATGATATTTGATGATACTCTTACCTTTTGGGTTAGTAGAAGCTGATGGATTGGTAAGTTAATACATTTTATAGGGAGTCACACAATAGTCATCAGGATGTTAAGTGAGACACAGAGTTGGGAAAGTAATGGCTAATAAAGTGGCTAAAGATAGCCCCAAATAAATTGTAATTGGGCTTCTGACCTGCAACATTCCAACCTCTCTACCAACATTGAAGCTAATCAGTTAATCAGCCTTGCATAAGGTTCAGCACAAAGTGCAACTTCTTCGGGTAAACTTTCATTCACAGTAGGGGCAGTAAGTTTTTTTTTGGGGGGGGTGGGGCTGGGGTGGAAATACTTCAAAAGAACAGGGCAGAGCCCCCCAGAAAACAGACTGGTCATGTTAATAGACTTTGTTTATTTTACATTTTTATTGAAATTTTGTCTATTTCATACAGAACATCTCAATCAATCTTAATCCCCTTTATAATCCCTTCTCCACTGGAACACTTCCACAGGCAAACAACTCCCCCCGAAGAATAAATACACTGTCATTTGTGCCAAGGCCCATGTGTCAAGTTAGCATCCCTAGACCTTCCTCAGTGCAAGTACATCAACTGAGGTTCAGTCAGCCCATCAAGAGCCCGTTAAGATCAGCTCTTTCCTCACCCAGCAGTAATCAGCTGCCAATAGTTTTTCTGATAATATTGGAACCTGCTGCCCATTTTCACAGTTCTATGCTGGAGTTTGTCTGCTTAAGTTCGAATGTTAACACCACCTCTATAGGATCATATGCACAGTGTCCTGGGAGGTTGTACGATTCTATTTCCATATGGTCATGCATCCCCACCCTGGTTCTTACAATCTTTCTGCTGCTCCTTCCACAATGGTCCCTGAGCCCCAGGTGAGTAAAGCTTAATACAGGAGTCCTGTTGGACTCTAATTCTTCGTGCTTTGGCCATTTGTGCCCTATTGTGTTCCTGGCCCTCTGTTGCATGAGGGAGCTTCATTAGTGAGAGTTGAGATATTCATTAGTGTCCTCTTTATCTCTTGTTCTATGGTGCATGAGCCTTAAGTGTAGAATTTGCATTGTAGATGTGCTACTTAGACTTGAACAATTCACAAAGTCTTTGTGTGTGGTACGTGGTAATAGTCTCCATCTGGTTCAAAACCGACACCCTCTTCTGACCTCGGCAGCATTGCACGACACAGGTGCACAAACTTGCATGCACACAGTACATTTATACACATACAAAAATAAATAAAATAAAAAAAAGAAACCTCTTTGATGAATGGTGACTGGCATACTTGTCTGCAAATATACATATTTTGGAGTTAGTAAGAAGTTACATTAGTCTAGGGATGTGAGAGCGTTAGGCTTTTCCCTAAGATCTATGATTACAACATTGATGTGTATTTAGCTATTTTTACAGTACCATACATGTTTCCTCCCATTGAGTCCAGTTAGGTAATGATTGTTCCCATGATAAAAGTGTCACTACTGCACCAATGTCATATGCTGTACCAGTCATTGATGTGGTTATTTGGTCTTTTTTTTTTTTTGGTATTTTTGAGACAGGGTCTCCCTTTAGTCCCAGCTGTCCTGGAACTCACTCTGTAGACCAGGCTGGCCTTGAACTCACAAAGATCCACCTGCCTCTGCCTCCCAAGTGCTAGGATTAAAGGCGTGCGCCACCACGCCCGGTCCCTCTATTTTTTTTATACCAGCTAGGCATTATTTATCTAGTTGGATTGCTTTTCAAGAAATATATTATACAATGGGCCCTCTCTATGTCTATACCTCATCCAACAGAAGCTCTGGACTGAGTTAATCATTATACTATCAACACAACACTCTATTCAAAGTTAATCTAGTGCAATAATATCGAGTGAGCTTTTTACCAGTTTTTGTTTAAAGAAAGTACCTAAAATAAGCTCAGATATTTGTGTACAGTACACTTGGTAACAGGAGAAAACATTTTCTCAAACATCCATCAACTGGCACTTGGAAATGCCTAATTTTTCTTTTATTTTCCTATTTGACTGATTTGGTCTCAGCAGCTTGTGGCCTAATGCAAATGACTAAGTTCATGTTACGTGTCTTCCTGCTACATTAAATGTTCCTCTGGATTGCTCAAACTGAAACACTACATATAATTCAAAAGAAACAAAACAAGGATGAAACAAAAGACAGAAGGAAAAGAGGAAAGAAGAGACAGAGGAGAGAGGAATGATGGGAGAATCAGAATAAGAAGGGAGGAGAGAATAAGCTGTCTGGTGATCCCCAAAAATGTGATGGGTACTCACATACACTGGGTGGGAGGAACGAACGAACGAACGAGTATCCAAAGCTCTGTGTGCTCAAGGATCTCTGCTGCATCTTCAGGAACAGGAGTTCACAGCGTGTGACCCAAGATAAGCTATTCTACTTGTAGGTTTTGGAACCTGCAATGCTCATCCCATCTCATAGGGAATTGGACTACTTTCACTTCTGAACCAAATCCTATGGGATGGTTTGAGAGAACTCAAAACAAAAATCAGGGCTTCTATTTGTGCTTATATTTGTTTTTTTTTTTTGTTTTTTTTTTTTTAATTTACTGACATTTTCTTCCATGTTCAGTCCAAT
>VZQC01008144.1:593595-652953 GCA_009823505.1 Rhizomys pruinosus
GGGAGTTGAAAGAGAAAACAGAGGATGTTTTACCGCAGTTCTGGTTTATTATGGTTTGAGCATTTGAGACAATAGGTGCTGATGATATGGTTCATGGAAACTTAACTTGGGTCTGTGTCTTTCTCAAGCTGGCTTGGGGCTTTCCAAGTTGAGACATTTATTCTTTAATAATTAGTTTTAAAATCTCCTCATATAAAAATCTCTGTAGGCTTTTTTAATTGCAACATTCAGGAGTCAGAGTGAGGCAGACCTCTGTGTTTTAAAGTCCAGCCTGGATGGAAAAAGTATCCCAAGCAAATGGTACCAAGTAACAAGCCAGAGTGGCTATTCTATTATCAGACAAAATAGTTCTCAATGTAAAATTAATCAGAAGAGACAAAGAGGGCCATTACATCCTTGTCAAAGGAACAATTAACCAAGAAGACTTCACAATCCCAAATGTCTATGCAGCAGACTCTGGTGCACCTAACTTTATAAACACTACTCTGCAGGACCTCAAGACAGAGATTAATCCTAGCACACTAATAGTGAGGAACTTCAACACCCCACTGAGCCCCTTGGATAGATCAACAGGACAAAAAAATAAACAGAGAGTCATCAGAACTGAACAATACAATACACCAAATGGACCTCACAGACATCTACAGCCTATTCCACCCAAACACCAGAGAATATACTTCCTACTCAGCACCTCATGGAACATTCTCCAAAATCAACCACATACTGGGGCACAAAAGAAATCTCAACAAATACAAAAGGATTGAAATTATTTCATGCATTCTATCAGACTGCAGTGCAATAAAGCTCAATATGAACACCAGAAAAAGCCCAACTGGCTACAATAACACATGGAGACTAAAAAACACAATCCTGAATAACGAATGGGTCAGGGAAGAAATAAAGAGTGAAATAAAAGTATTCATGGAACTGAACAAAAAAAAAAAAACAACAACACAACAAAACCTGTAGGATACTTTAAAAGCAGTCATGAGGGGGAAATTTATAGCCTTATGTGTCCACATCAAAAAATGTTTTTATTACTTGACAAATTAATGAACTATGGGATGTAAAACAATGAAAAATTATTTGTTGATAAAAAGTAATGGAATCCTGCTATTCACAGCCACAAGGCTAAGCTTAGAAGACACAATGTTAGCCGAAATAAGCCAAAGGAAGATAAGCACCATATGATGATCTCAATCATGTTTGGAACGTATAATAGTTGATTTTATAGAAGTAGAGAGTGGAATGATTTTTGCTGGCGACTGTGAATTAAAATGGTGGAAGGAGGCCAGTTATTGAGTAAAAGCTTAGGAGGAAGCAGTTCTAGAATTGTATAGCAGAGTGAGGAGGGTATAGACAAAAAAGAATTTATTGTAGATTTCAAAATAAATTGAAAAATTATTTTAAGTGCTTCTAATACAAAGATGTGGTAAATGTCTGAGGTTGTGAAAATTAGGAGTACTCTGATTATTTTATGTTTTATTAATATGTTGAAATATTATACAATTATATGTAAATTACAGGAAAAAAACTGGGGAACTGGGACCCTGTTTGAGAAGGCTCACACTTCCAATACCTTACTAACATCACGGATAGGGTTGCAGTCTAATAAAAATCATCATCATCACTGTCATCATCATTATAAATTACAGCTCAAAGTTATAAGGCATAGATTTTATTTAAAGAGTCTTTAGGAAAATTACACCAAGGTAGAGAAAATAAATGATACCAGAGGCAATTTTGACAGTTGGTGCCATGACTTGACAAAAGAACAAATACTTATTTTCTAACCACATATACATGTAAGACCTCACAATCACTCCTTTAAACCAATACATTCTCCTTAGTTTTCAATGAAAACTTATGAACCGTGATGAAAAGTTGGAAAATAAATGTCTGAAGAGAAAATAAATGAAAATCAGCACTGGAATTTTATATATAGCAGAAAATTTTATATTATCAGGTTAAGGATTTAAAAGCATCTTAGTATACTAAGGCTTCTAGTGGAGAAAGCAGACAACATACAAGAACAGGTGGATGATTTGAGCAGAAAGATAAATACCACAAGGAGGAATAAGCATGAAATTTTATATACCAAAATACTTTAAGATAAATGAAAAGTAGCTTTGCTAGGTTTATTAGAATATACAAGGCTCAGGGAAAGAATCTGATTATGAAAAGATATGTTGGTAAAAACATCACAAATTGAATTTTAACATTTGATGAATTGCTACAAGCAATCAATGGCTGCTGAGAGGGAATCAATTTTTCCCAGAGATGAGCTCCTTGATAGGTTATCCAATTCCAAGTGATCAACCCTCAACACATGGATGGACAAGCAGCACCAACACACACACACACACACACACACACACACATACACACACAATTAAACAAGAGTTAATGGAGTTGTGAGCATGTGAGAGAAACAGGAGGGAGAGAGGGAGGGGTAGAAAATGGAAATACAGTTCTTTTTTTTATTATTTATCTTTGTATGTGTATGAATGTACTGTCTGCATGCAGGTCTGTGCACCCGTGTGGTGCAATGCCGCGGAGGTCAGAAGAGGGTCTCGGATTCCCCTGGAACTGGAGTTCTCCTGGAATTGGAGTAACAGACGGTTCTTAGCCGCCATGTGGGTGCTGGGGATCGAACCCGGGTCCTCTGCAAGAGCGTCGGTGCTCTTAACCGCTAGGCTATCTCTCCAGTCCCGGAAATACAGTTCTTGAGAAAACCTACAGAGTGGGAGGAAACCTTCACCGGTGATACATCTGATAGAGTATTAACATCCAAAGTGTATAAATTACTCAAAAAAGAAAGGATGAAGAAAACAAATGACCTACTCAAAAGATGGAGTAAAGAGCTGAACAGAGACTTCACAAATGAAGAAGTAAAGATAGCCGAGAAACATCTTAAAAAGTGTTCAACATCGCTAATAATTAAGGAAATGCAAATTAAAACCACCTTAAGATTTCATCTTACTCCAGTAAGACTAGCTATGATTCAAAAAAAAAAAAAGATATCAAATTCCTTTTGGACAGGTTGTGGGGAAAGGGGAACACTCATCCACTGCTGGTAGGAATGCAAACTCCTGCAACCCCTATGGAAAACAGTGTGGAGAACTTTCAAGAAACTGAAAATGAGCCTACCACCTGACCCAGTCATACCACTCCTGGGTATATACCCACAAGACTCATCCTATTGCTGAGATACATGCACATCTAAGTTTATTGCAGCTCTCTTCACAATAGTAAAGAGCTGGAAGCAAACCAAGTGTCCCTCAATTGACGAATGGATAGAGAAAATGTGGTACATCTACACAATGGAATTCTATGCAGCAGTAAAGAAAGATGACATCATGAACTTTGCTGGTAAATGCAGGAGATTTTAAAAACCAATCCTAATAAAGTCATTATGATTCAGTATAAACCAACACAGCTGGGTAGGGGAGAATTGTCACTGGTTTCCAACCTTTTGGTCTTTCTTAATTCAAATCTTTCTACTTTCTTCACAACTTGCGAGACATCAACTTCTAACCTCCACAAATAGCTCCTTGCAAGCAAAATGAACATAACACACCTAACCCCATATACATCTGTATATAGCTGCTGTAAGGATTTGCATTTAGGAAGAAAGCAGATGACTAAGTGATAACATATTTTTCTTTGGAAGAGCTAAACCATTCTATAGTCCTGTGTAACAGACCCCATCAATCCCAAATCTCAGCAGCTGCCAATGCTTTCTACATTGACTCACACTAAGAGCTAAATAGGGAGATCATATGGTGGTTTTATTTGCATTTATGAGATTAAAATTTTTAGAAAATGTTAAATCAAATTGGACCAGAGTTTCATGAAAAAGAAAGAGGAATGAGACTGACCTCAACTTTAGCATATTGCTCTTTATTACAACAATGAATGCCAACAGTTTTTCCATGGGATAGAAACTGCGTATTGAGGCACAGTTGGTTTGAGTTTTTAGGGGAGTTGAAAGAGAAAACAGAGGATGTTTTACCGCAGTTCTGGTTTATTATGGTTTGAGCATTTGAGACAATAGGTGCTGATGATATGGTTCATGGAAACTTAACTTGGGTCTGTGTCTTTCTCAAGCTGGCTTGGGGCTTTCCAAGTTGAGACATTTATTCTTTAATAATTAGTTTTAAAATCTCCTCATATAAAAATCTCTGTAGGCTTTTTTAATTGCAACATTCAGGAGTCAGAGTGAGGCAGACCTCTGTGTTTTAAAGTCCAGCCTGGATGGAAAAAGTATCCCAAGCAAATGGTACCAAGTAACAAGCCAGAGTGGCTATTCTATTATCAGACAAAATAGTTCTCAATGTAAAATTAATCAGAAGAGACAAAGAGGGCCATTACATCCTTGTCAAAGGAACAATTAACCAAGAAGACTTCACAATCCCAAATGTCTATGCAGCAGACTCTGGTGCACCTAACTTTATAAACACTACTCTGCAGGACCTCAAGACAGAGATTAATCCTAGCACACTAATAGTGAGGAACTTCAACACCCCACTGAGCCCCTTGGATAGATCAACAGGACAAAAAAATAAACAGAGAGTCATCAGAACTGAACAATACAATACACCAAATGGACCTCACAGACATCTACAGCCTATTCCACCCAAACACCAGAGAATATACTTCCTACTCAGCACCTCATGGAACATTCTCCAAAATCAACCACATACTGGGGCACAAAAGAAATCTCAACAAATACAAAAGGATTGAAATTATTTCATGCATTCTATCAGACTGCAGTGCAATAAAGCTCAATATGAACACCAGAAAAAGCCCAACTGGCTACAATAACACATGGAGACTAAAAAACACAATCCTGAATAACGAATGGGTCAGGGAAGAAATAAAGAGTGAAATAAAAGTATTCATGGAACTGAACAAAAAAAAAAAAACAACAACACAACAAAACCTGTAGGATACTTTAAAAGCAGTCATGAGGGGGAAATTTATAGCCTTATGTGTCCACATCAAAAAATGTTTTTATTACTTGACAAATTAATGAACTATGGGATGTAAAACAATGAAAAATTATTTGTTGATAAAAAGTAATGGAATCCTGCTATTCACAGCCACAAGGCTAAGCTTAGAAGACACAATGTTAGCCGAAATAAGCCAAAGGAAGATAAGCACCATATGATGATCTCAATCATGTTTGGAACGTATAATAGTTGATTTTATAGAAGTAGAGAGTGGAATGATTTTTGCTGGCGACTGTGAATTAAAATGGTGGAAGGAGGCCAGTTATTGAGTAAAAGCTTAGGAGGAAGCAGTTCTAGAATTGTATAGCAGAGTGAGGAGGGTATAGACAAAAAAGAATTTATTGTAGATTTCAAAATAAATTGAAAAATTATTTTAAGTGCTTCTAATACAAAGATGTGGTAAATGTCTGAGGTTGTGAAAATTAGGAGTACTCTGATTATTTTATGTTTTATTAATATGTTGAAATATTATACAATTATATGTAAATTACAGGAAAAAAACTGGGGAACTGGGACCCTGTTTGAGAAGGCTCACACTTCCAATACCTTACTAACATCACGGATAGGGTTGCAGTCTAATAAAAATCATCATCATCACTGTCATCATCATTATAAATTACAGCTCAAAGTTATAAGGCATAGATTTTATTTAAAGAGTCTTTAGGAAAATTACACCAAGGTAGAGAAAATAAATGATACCAGAGGCAATTTTGACAGTTGGTGCCATGACTTGACAAAAGAACAAATACTTATTTTCTAACCACATATACATGTAAGACCTCACAATCACTCCTTTAAACCAATACATTCTCCTTAGTTTTCAATGAAAACTTATGAACCGTGATGAAAAGTTGGAAAATAAATGTCTGAAGAGAAAATAAATGAAAATCAGCACTGGAATTTTATATATAGCAGAAAATTTTATATTATCAGGTTAAGGATTTAAAAGCATCTTAGTATACTAAGGCTTCTAGTGGAGAAAGCAGACAACATACAAGAACAGGTGGATGATTTGAGCAGAAAGATAAATACCACAAGGAGGAATAAGCATGAAATTTTATATACCAAAATACTTTAAGATAAATGAAAAGTAGCTTTGCTAGGTTTATTAGAATATACAAGGCTCAGGGAAAGAATCTGATTATGAAAAGATATGTTGGTAAAAACATCACAAATTGAATTTTAACATTTGATGAATTGCTACAAGCAATCAATGGCTGCTGAGAGGGAATCAATTTTTCCCAGAGATGAGCTCCTTGATAGGTTATCCAATTCCAAGTGATCAACCCTCAACACATGGATGGACAAGCAGCACCAACACACACACACACACACACACACACACACATACACACACAATTAAACAAGAGTTAATGGAGTTGTGAGCATGTGAGAGAAACAGGAGGGAGAGAGGGAGGGGTAGAAAATGGAAATACAGTTCTTTTTTTTATTATTTATCTTTGTATGTGTATGAATGTACTGTCTGCATGCAGGTCTGTGCACCCGTGTGGTGCAATGCCGCGGAGGTCAGAAGAGGGTCTCGGATTCCCCTGGAACTGGAGTTCTCCTGGAATTGGAGTAACAGACGGTTTTTAGCCGCCATGTGGGTGCTGAGGATCGAACCCGGGTCCTCTGCAAGAGCGTCGGTGCTCTTAACCGCTAGGCTATCTCTCCAGTCCCGGAAATACAGTTCTTTAGAAAACCTACAGAGTGGGAGGAAACCTTCACCGGTGATACATCTGATTGAGTATTAACATCCAAAGTGTATAAATTACTCAAAAAAGAAAGGATGAAGAAAACAAATGACCTACTCAAAAGATGGAGTAAAGAGCTGAACAGAGACTTCACAAATGAAGAAGTAAAGATAGCCGAGAAACATCTTAAAAAGTGTTCAACATCGCTAATAATTAAGGAAATGCAAATTAAAACCACCTTAAGATTTCATCTTACTCCAGTAAGACTAGCTATGATTCAGAAAAAAAAAAAAGATATCAAATTCCTTTTGGACAGGTTGTGGGGAAAGGGGAACACTCATCCACTGCTGGTAGGAATGCAAACTCCTGCAACCCCTATGGAAAGCAGTGTGGAGAACTTTCAAGAAACTGAAAATGAGCCTACCACCTGACCCAGTCATACCACTCCTGGGTATATACCCACAAGACTCATCCTATTGCTGAGATACATGCACATCTAAGTTTATTGCAGCTCTCTTCACAATAGTAAAGAGCTGGAAGCAAACCAAGTGTCCCTCAATTGACGAATGGATAGAGAAAATGTGGTACATCTACACAATGGAATTCTATGCAGCAGTAAAGAAAGATGACATCATGAACTTTGCTGGTAAATGGATGGAACTCAAAGCCATTATGCTAAGTGAAGTAACGCAGTCCCAAAAAAAGAAATGGTGAATGGTATCCCTCATTGTGGATGCTAGCTCCAAATCCCTAGTTGAAAGGCAAGCTGAGAAACGTTAATGTTATATTTATTTTATTTTATTTTAATTTTAGAGTACACATAGCATCAAAGTAAAATAAATGAAACTTGCGATATCAAAAAGCAATTAAATACAGTGATACTTTAACGTGGAAATTCCATTTTTTTCTCCAACTTGTATTGCATATATATATCACCTGAGGGTTTTTTTTTTTTTTAACCAAAAATGTCATGTTTTCCCCCAAGGAAGTGATTGAAGTTTCCTCCTTGGCAAGCCCAAATAACCATCAATCCTGCTCCCATGGTCCACACTGGGGTCCTGTCCCCACCCCCCCATGGTCACCCAAATGAGGTCCAGCAAACCCGTGTCCTGTCTTGATCTTCCTGCACTGGCTTCTATGACACAGCCTGGGTAGTCCAACAATGGCAGTCTACACTCTGAAGAAGCTGAAATCCCAGTAGCCACTCAGTCCACAAACTGGATATCTCAGTAGTCCCCATCTGGTATTGAAGGTTTGGAGGGTTCTCAAGTTTTATATCTGAAGTACAATTTCTCAAACCTTACTGATTATTTATTTCTGGTTATAGTTTCCTTTTGGATGCTTAAGGCCACACAGTTAGCCCAGATTAACCAAGGTTTTTGTTTACTCAAGGTCAGTTGAGGATCTGGTCCTCAAGTGTCACTCAGGATTTTTTTGGGGGGGAGCCCCTGGCTCCTTTTGGCTTTTCAATCACCAGTTCCATCCACTCGAGGACACAGTTAGGTCTTGCTAGACCAGGCTTCTATTTTTCAATCTGAAGGCAGTTATAATGTTATAATGTGAATTCCTTAATGGGTTCTAGAATTGACTGACCACTTATTCTCAGACTTTGTAATTGTGGTATATGTATGGAGGGTATATACTCATATATTAGAGTAATATAAAATTGAAAGGAAAAATGTGAACTCCTAAACATACTTTGGAATTAGCATACAGTTTATTTTCAGATGTCATAATTTTGGTATATATGTGATGTATACGTAGGCATATTTTGGAGCAACACAAATGGGAGGAAACAACAATGACAAAAAGACTGGATCAAAGAACTGACTGAAAAAGTTAACTTCTGCCCAAACAATAAACCTCTGCAGAGAAAACTTTTTAAAAAGACTGAGAAAATGATGCAAGACATGTATGACAGAATGCATGAACTGGGGTGGGGTGGGGGGCATGGAAAAGGGAGCGTGTCTAAATTGGACTGAGAAATGATATATGAAACACACAAAACACCAATAAAATATTTTATTAAAAAAAGAAATTCTCAAAAAACAGAAACATTTTGAAAAGTCCCATATTGAAATGCAAAGGGAAAAATGAAAGAAAAGAAAGGGAATGGAGTACCCAATAATTATATGGTAATTGAACAATGTGGCATTTGCATAACTGAAACATCAGAAAAAGGTAGAGACATAAAAGAGCTGAAGAAACATTTGAGTAACAATGCCTAATAATTTTTCATAAGTGATAAGACACTAAACTACATATCCAGAAACACCAAATAGGTGAGATTTCGAACAAAACACAAAGTTGGATCAGAGACCACTAACTAGGATAAATATTCCTACCTCTACATCTACATATTCAAATTGCAAAAATAAAGAAATATCACATTCAATCATTTTCTTCATCTTTTATTTCAGACTTTCACTACTCCAAGTAAATTTTTCCAGAGTGAAACTAAGATTATGAAGCAATGTTTCCTCTATTTCCTTACCCTTGCCATTCAACCCTCATTTATATGTGTATTCACTGCCTTGAATCTTTATCTCCTTCAATCCCAAACCTCAGTAGAAGAGATGACCTCCCAGTTTTTGATATCTCACATTTCTATTTGTGTACCAGATATAGTCCTTCTGTGTATAAGGCTACAGCCTCTATTCATTGACTACCCCTCTCTCATGTATATTTACCTTTTTGCCTTCCATGGATTTTTTATATCAGTATTTAAAACTGTTTAGGAGTTTTCAGAGAGAGGACATGAGAGGAAGGGAGAGATGAAGGAGAAAGAGAAGAAGTGGGAGGAGGAGAAAGAAAGAAAGAAAGAAAGAAAGAAAGAAAGAAAGAAAGAAAGAAAGAAAGAAAGAAAGAAAGAAAGAAAGAGGAAGGAAGGAAGGAAGGAAGGAAGAGAAAGAAAGAAACTTACAAACCTAATTAGGGTTTAAGTTCTCACTTGATCCTAAAATCTATGACTTTCTCTTATCTTCTTCATAGCACAGGTAGTTGGGAGAATACTATTCACTCATTGATTCTACCTTCTCACCTTTTTCCTACCATGAAACATTGTATATAATGGGGATGTGAGTATTCATTATTATTTGCTATGATCCTCTGATACTTGGTAGGCTGTGAACAGCAGGAGTATTTTTTGACCTACCTCACTTCTTATTTCCAACTGCAGTTTGATTTCCCTTCACTCCACAGAAGTTGAAACTGCATCAAGCTAATCAGTTATCAAGTTCTGTGGGTACTTTCCCAACTTTATCTTCACTAAATGCTTACATCATTTGACAAGTGTCTATTCCCTTTTGTAAACTGCTCTTTGTCTTCTAGGAAAATCAATATAACCATGACTTTGTCTATATGTCTATGGATACTTTTTTCATTAGGTGCTTTTCTTCTTCCACTTAGTCCCCAAACATTGCTCTTCTTAACAATGTATCTTTGGCATTTCGAGATCGCATTCTGCATTCTCTGTTGAATTACCTCACTGTAATTGTGTCTTCATCTACCCCCTACCTGGAAGTATGTCTAGGTCTGTCTTCACTCCAGATATATGTGCAGGGACATTTCAAAGCCATCTCACATTTGAGGTGTTGAACTCGGTTCATAATGTTGCTGCCCTATATGCTCCTTCTCTTATATGCCATTTTCAGCAAACTGTTCTGCCAAATAATATATAGGCAGTTTTTAATGTCCTAATACCTCCTTCATCCATATATGAAGTCCCTAAGTCTCTTCATTTACATATCCTTCCTAAGTCATTCTTGAATGTATCCCCTTACTTCCTTTAATCTACAACTGTATTTCAAACTATAATTCTTCTTGTCCATAGAGTTTTCTTCTTAGCACAGGCTGACCTTGAATTCTTGAGCTGAAGTGATTATACTGCCTCAGCCTGCTGAGCAGCAAAGACTACAAATGTTCACCAATGTGCCTGATTATTAGTAATTACATAGGTTCTTATTTTCTTTCCATTTACCTATCTGAAACATACAACCTATTACAGCATTGCCATTTTTAGTTTAAAGCCAGACTCCTTAGCAAAGCATACAGGTCTTTTCAAAATCTAGCTCTTCTCTATCTCTTCAGGTTTATGTGTTGCTGCCTTTCCATAACGTTATAGACATTTAGTCTACTTACTAATCACTGGAATCCTCTCCTTTTTATTATCTACACAGATTCATAAAAACTTTAGTACCTATAATAAACTTCATTCTCTAGCATGAACAACTTCTATTTCACACTTTAAAATTCAGCTTAGACACTCACCTTCTCAGGAAATTTTACGTGGTCTACCCAGTTTGATATGGATGTTCTTTGGCTTGATTCTTGGGCACCTACTGCAGCTCTATAGTAGTGCACATACTTTGATTTATGTTGTATCTATATTCGAGGCTTCCTTTCCAACAATGAAATCACACATTCATCTACTTCAACAATACTTGATATAATACCTACATGGCATATAATAGACAACTGATAATTTTCTTCAAAAAAAGCCTGTTTGTTAATTCCTTAAGCTTCATATCCAAATTTCTATATTATCCATTCATACTTTAAAGACTGCCACAGTCTTTTCTATTGACAAAATTTGAGAATATGTGTGCTCATATTATACATATTTGTAGATTATTTGTTATTGTAATGAAATATTTATTTAAGTACATATTCACTGAAGTTTTAATTCTGAACACAGAAGAAATAGTCTGCCTCCTAGTGCAAAATACTTTTACTATAAGAGATCTATGGAATATGTATTTCTTTCAGTTTATTTCTGAGTGTTTAAAAGAAAGTAATTAATCTTCAATGTAAGATAACTTGCCTATAGCATTTCACATATCATCCTTCATAATTATAGAAAACAAGGAAAAAAATTGGTTTATATAACAGATTTATATAAGTACTAAGTGGTATACAAGTCAACATAATTAATTTCTTCATATGATTAGTAGTATTTGCCTTGAATAAAATTTACAATTTTATATTTGTATCAAATTTTGATTATTTGTCATCAACGTACAGAGGAAATTGAAATCATTAGTTCATAAGGTGTTAAATTAACAAAAAGGAACCCCAGGAAGGTACAGGGAAAGAGGGAACCTGAGATAAACTAGTAGGAGACAGGTATTACCAAGAGAAATCAGGGTATCTAAATTAGAGGGTAGAGGAAAGTTTATAGAAGGAAATTTGAGGATGAAGGGAAAGAAGGAGCTCAAGAGAAGTGGAACCAAGGGCAATGGTATTATCAAGGGAGAAATGGGAAAAATGGGGATCCTTTAAATGGAGAAGGCATGGAGGGGAGGCTAGAATGGGCAGGGGAGAAAGGAGACATAGATAATTCTTAGCTAGTGTAAAAAACCGGAGAGAATCATATTAGTCGAACAATCTAAAGACAAATTACACATACAATGAGTTCATGTGCATAAGACAAACCTTCCTTGGATTCGTTGGCCAGGGTAGTCCAAGAGACTCCTAGAATTACATATGGTATTGTCATAGCCCTTGATTTCTTTCCAGAACCTGAAGATAATACCCTACTGTTGAAGAGGATGCCAATGGAGAAGGAGGTAGAAAGGCAATGTGCTGGATAGTGTGTCAACTTGACACACCTGGGTTGAGGGAGCCACAATTGGGGAATCGCCTTCACTGGACTGTCCTGTGGCCATGTGTGTGGAGTATTTTCTTGGTTGTTGAGTGATGTGAGAGAGCCCAGCCCACTGTGGGTGGTGCCACCCCTGGGCAGGTTGTTCTGTACTGTATAAGAAAGCAGGCTGAGCATGGGCCAGAGGAGCTAGCCAGTAAGCAGCATTCCTCCATGGCCTGTGCTTCAGCTCCTGCATCCAGGTTCCTGCCCTCAGTTCCAACCTTGGGTTCCCTAAGAGATGAACTGTGACCTAGGAGATTTGAGATGAATAAACCCTTGCCCATGTTGGTATTGGTCAGAGTGTTTTGTCACAGCCATTGAAAGCAAACTAGCACAGAAATTGGTACTAGGATCATGGGGTATTTCTATTGAATCAAGGTGTTTTAGGGAGGATTGTAGAAGCGTTTGAAAGTTTGGGCTAGAAAAGCTGTTGCATGCTTAGAGTTTGTTGCTGTGGAGCTTGGAACAGTTATGTTGAAAGAGTTACAGACAATGGAGGCTTAGCTTGTGAGGTTTCAATAGGAAGTGGAGAATATAAGGTCTGTTTTGTGATTTAAAAAAATTTTAAATAATTTTATTGATGATTTATACATTCCCTTCTTCCTGCCTCCCACCCCACCCCAGTTCATGCCTTCTGCCATACATTTCTTGCATCTTTCTCTCAGTCTTTCCAAAGTTTTTCACTGCAGAGGCTTGTTGTTTTGTGAATTGAGAATCTTTGACTTCTGGTCAGCTTGGGACTGAAGAATCAGCTGTGATTAAGAAGAGACTAGAACCTGAAGTGAAAATGTTGCTTTACTGGGACAACTGATGCCGGTTAGCTGGGGCTGAAAAATCAGATATAAGTAACAAGAGTCAGCATCACTGTGGTGAATTCTGGGAAGAATTTCCTCAAGGTCAGCACAGAGAAGCTGTGGTCCAGAGGGGGCCTGACCTTCCATCTCAAGTTGGAAGAAGTACTTGGTGATAAGTAAATCCCCTGCATGGTTATGTTGTTGAAATGTGAAGGGGTCACAGAGAGCAGCTGATGGTTGGCACTGTAAGAGCCAAGGAAAGACCATTGGTGAAAGTGTACCTTGGTTGCAGTGAAGACCCCAGTATTTCAGGGTTCATGAAGAAATCTGAGGCTTTGAGCACCAGGAGAGGTCAGAAGAGTCCATTAGTGAAGATGCAGCCTCAGTTTCAGTGGAGACACCAGGTTTTTTTAGAGATGTCAGGACAATGGGACAATCACCAAGGGTAGCAGCAGGTGTGGAATGGAGCTGTCCTGGGTTTGCGAGAGGAGCTGTGTGTGCTGTGAATGTGAGTGTGACTGTGACTGTGAATGTGAAATGGAGCTGCCAAAACCCTTTGGAGCTCAGAAGATCATGAATGAATCTCAGATGTCCAGCCTTGAGTTACTTTGCTGGAATTATGTTTTACTTAGGTGTGCCTAATTCTCTTTGAAATAAGACAGTACTTGTTTTGGATTTTATGGATGCCCACAGACACTTTTAAGAGACTGTAAACTTTTAAATGTTTGGATTTTTTAAAGGACTTTTAAGTTTTTACTTTTAAGGTTATACTTTCTTATGTTGTGATATTAATGTTAACATCATATCTTAGGGACAAGAAATGGAAAGGTTATGGTTTAACAGGTCTTTTGTGTGTCAAGTTGACGAGGGGTCAGTTATGCTGGATAGCATGTCAACTTGACACACCTGGGTTGAGAGAGCCTCAGTTGAGGAATTGCCTCTACTGGACTGGCCTGTGATTGTTGAGTGATGTAGGAGAGCCCAGCCAATTGTGGGTGGTGCCACCACTGAGCAGGTTGGGCTGCATTGTATAATAAAGCAGACTGAGCATGGTCCAAAGGAACTAGCCAGTAAGCACTGTGCCTCCATGGCCTGTGCTTCAGCTCCTGCTTCCAGGTTCCTGCCCTGAGTTCCTACCTTGGTCTCCCTAAGAGATGAACTGTGACCAGGGGGATGTAAGATGAATAACCCCTGCCCCCTCGTTGGTGTTGCTCAGAGTGTTTTGTCTTAACAATTGAAGGCAAACTAGGACAGTCGATGAAGACTGATTGAGATGCTATGTATGAAATACACAAAAATTCAATTAAAAATTATAAAAAGATGTTGAATTAAGTGCAATTATTTTACTTCACAAATATTTTTCTTATATATTGTTATTAAACTTTTTCATACAACATACATCATTTCTGGATTTCTAATGAGCTCTCTAGCCCTTAGAACTCCTAACACAGGAGTAAGCACCTAATAGCACTGAGGGACATCTGGTACACTGACTTGACTCTATAGGCCTTATATAAATGACAGAATGTATGAAATCCAGTGGTCTTCACCACTGCACAGATGGGGGAGAGGGTATAAAGATGATTTACCTGCAAATTTCATGGTTTCATTTTTCTTTACCACGTATTTGAACTCTATTGTGCAAATGTACCACAGTTTCATTATTCATTTTCCCCTTCTATTTCATAGCTATTGTGAAAAGAGCAGCAACAAACACGGATGTATGTGGGTCATCTCATTTATTCCCACGGTGAGCCATGTAGGAAGCAAGTGCAAGAAAGCACAGCACATAGATGCATGGTAAGATACCCAAATACAGAAAGAGCCTTTATTCAATATGGCCGGGTTTTATAGGCAGTGTGACTTCATTTCCCAGGTCCAAATCCCAGACCTTTGCATCACGACATCCCACTCCATGGGTATGGCCAGGGAGGTCCCATGACTCCCACTTATGCACTAAGGGACAGTAGTTGGAATGCTAGCCCAATCACACAAAACTGAACTGAAGTTTCCCACAGATATACAAGTATCTGTGCAGCAGGCTGAGTCCTTTGCATATATGCCAAGGAGTGGTGAGTATATTTTTAGTTTAACAGTGCTCCACACAGTAGTTGCACACATTTGCAATTATACCAGCAGTGAAAGAGCATTCCCCTTTAACCACATACTTGCCAGCATTTGGTATCATTTTTTCTCTTGATCTTAATCTGACTGATATAAGATGAATTCCAGCCCATGAAAGAAAACAGCCAGAATTGACTAGAGACCAAGACAACAGCTCCAGAGAAAGTAGACTATTTTGCTTCTCATCCACCTGTGCCCCTTTTCTAAGCCTAGGGAACAATCTGCGGAAGAAGGGGCGTGGTAGAATGTAAGGGCTTCGATTGGGGTTAATGGTGAAACAACAACAATATAGACTGGACACTCATTTGATCAACTTGATTGAACATACAAGCCCCCCCCTGCAGGATGGTGGGACCCATAAGCTGTGTGGGTTTGGGCACAACTGCTCGCAAATTGGTTTTACATGAAGGATGCTTGTACTCACAGATTATCACTTATTGTTAAAAAAAAATGGAAACAGAACAAAACAAAAAAACAGAGAAAGATGCATTAAAGTTACGGCAGAATGCATGATCTGGGATGGGTAGGGGTGTGGTGGGGGAAGGGAAGGGGATATATGCCTGAACTGAATTGGAAAATGATGTATGAAATACACAAAGCATCAATACAAAAAAATAATAGGATGAATTTTTTTGCCATTTCGAGACAGGGTCTCCCTGTAGCCCCAGCTGTCCTGGAAACTCACTCTGTAGACCAGGCTGGCCTTGAACTCACAAAGATCTGCCTGCCTCTGCCTCCCAAGTGCTAGGAGGCAGAGGTGGGCAGATCTCTGTGAGTTCAAGGCCAGCCTGGTCTATATAGTGAGTTCCAGGACAGCTGGGGCTACAGGGAGACCCAGTTTCAAAAATACACACACACACACACACACACACACACACACACACACACACACAAAGATGAATTCTTAAAGTGGTTTTGATTTGCATTTCCCTAATAACTAAAGATGTTGAACACTTTTAAGGTGTTTCTTAGCCATATTTTTTTTTCTTTTGAGAACTCTCTACTCAGATCCATAGGCCATCTTTTAACTGAGTCATTTGCTTTCTTGAGTCTACTTCTGGAGAGAGAACATACTCTAGACACAGGACTTGGAATGGTGAGCTGAAACTGAGCAGGAAGCCTTCTCCCTTAAGACTAGCTCTCATAGCTTTGGTGGACACCATGCAATCTGCTAAAGGACAAGAATCAATCCATGGTCCAACACCACTTCAAAACCTATAACAATCAGAAAATGACTTGTACAGCAAACTATATTGGTACAGTATTGTCATATTTATCTTGGCATAATCAACAGGTCCTTAATTGGATATAAAGCTTACTCAACAGGAGGAAATTCATGTATGGCAATGTAAACATAACCAAATACACATGGCTGGAAAGATAATAGTACTTTGAAAAATCCGTAAGTCTGTCACATCCCTACACAAATGTAAGTTCTTTTTTAAATTTTTATTTATTATTTTTATTTATGTGTATTATCTGTATTTATATAAGTACAACATTGTCATGCAATGGCTGTGAAGGTCAGAAAAATGTATCAAGTGTTTGATTTCCTTTTTCATATAATACCTGATGTTACATATCAACTTGCTATGTAATGTGGGAATGTAAAGTAATATTTTTTTCCTTACCTACATATAACTCTACCATCAAAATATGAATCCCTAAACATGTTTTGGAAGCAAGCTATAGTTTATTTTCATATGTCATAATCTTGGTATATGTATGGTGTGTATATATGGATATTTTGGAGGGATACAAATTGGAAGGAACAGCAAAAACAAAAAAGACTGGGTCAAATAACTGACTGACACAGTAAACTTCTGCCCAGAACAGTAAACTTCTACAGTGAAAAATTTTTAAAAGACAGAGAAAAAGATGAAAGACATGTATAGCAGAATATATGAACTCTGGTGGGGTACGGGCAAAAGAGGAGGAATGGGTATAAATTTGATTAAGAAATGTTGTATAAAATACACAATACTTCAAAAATTGGTAAAAATATTTTTTAATTTTTTTATGTGTATGAGTGTACTGTCTGCAAGTAGGTTGGTGCACCTGTGTCATGCAATGCCATAGAAGTCAGAAGAGGGTGTCGGATTCCCCTGGAACTGGAGTTAAAGATGGTTCTCAGCCGCCATGTGGGTGCTGCGGATCGAACCCGAGTCTTCTGCAAGAGCAGTTGGCGCTCTTAACCACTGAGTCATCTCTCCAGCCCTGGTAAAAATATTTTAAAGAAGAGAACTAAACCTGGAACAGGTTTAATTGGGAGATATCTAACTATATTAACATGTTAAAATTTGTAGAAAAGTGGGGCATGGAAAGGAACAGAATCTTAAACTACAAAAAAAGACAAGTTAGCAATGATAATTGTAATATCAGAGATTCTTGAAGATATATCTCTGATATAATGTTATATATAATATATATATATATATATATCAGATATACTTGAATGACGCTACAACGGTAAACATCTAATCTCATAAAAACAAAACAAAACAAAAAACCATTGATGGACAGTGGGAGGAGGGCAGGGATGAGAAGGTGAAGAGCAGTCAATATATATGAAGTGTGTTATATGCATGTCAAATTGTCATGATGAAGCCCATTATTTATGTAAGTAAATATATGATAATCAATTTAAAAAGTAAATAAAAATAAAATAAGTATTGAATTCCCCTGCAATTGAATGGGTGGTTGCTAGCTGCCATGTAGGTGCTGGGACTCAACCCTGGGTCTTCTGAAAAGGCAGCTGGTGCACATAACCACTGAGCTATCCCTCCAGTCCCATTAATTTCTTGCTATATGCTAAATATGGATCCTTATATTTACAGACATGTATGCCAGTCACTGCTCATCAAAGAAGCTTTGTTTACAACACATGGAGACTATTACAGAGTTCCTCAACTGGATACACAGATAATAAGTTTCTCTGAGTTTCTCAACACTCAGTGATACATCTACTATGGAACATTTATTCCTAAGGCTCATAGAACATAGTAGAACAAGGGGTAGAGAGACTACTAATGTATCTCTCATCACCCATCAGTGAAGCTTCCTCAGGCAACAGAGGGCAATGAATGCAAAAGGCTGCAACTGGTCAAATTGTAGAGAAAAGAAATTGAAGAGTGTGGGTCATTGGATAGGACACTTATGATGTTGTTCTTCATCCACCCAGGGCTCAGGGACTATTGTGGAAGAGGGCACAAAAAGATTGTAAGAGTCAGGGGAGGAGGTGCATGACCTTAAAGAAACAGATTTACAGGTTTCTTGGACCTTGCTCATATGGACTTACAACAAAGGTGGCATAAGATCCATGCAGACTCAATCAGACAATAACCAGGATAGAACTTAAGAAATGGGCAAGAAGCCACAACTTTGGCAAGGAACTACTGAGAGCTGATCATTGGGTGAAGGAGAGTTGATCTTCTTCATAGGAGTGATTTTAGAAAGGCTGAACAGTCTCCAGTGGATGAATCCATACCAAGGGACATCTAGGTACACAAACTTGACTCTATAATCCTTAACATATATGACAAAATTTATGAAGTCCTGTGGGCAGAATATGTGGGGGGTGCAGACAGGGAAGGGGGGCTAAATATGACTAAGTTGTATTGTTTGAAATCCACAAAAATTCAATAAAATACATTTAGAAAAATGAAAACAGAAGTTCAGAAATATTAACATCTCTTCTAACACCTCAGAATTATTAAATGCCTATCTGAATTCAAAGTAAGGACTTTGGACCTCAAGGCTAGTATTCATCACTTTTGATCACTATTTCAATATTTATCAATGTGACTTTATTGTGATTGAAAGGATATCTTGAGGCATACATAAAAGTGACATAAACAAGATGAGGAGATGGCTCAGCCAGAAAAGGAACAAGTTTTCATGTATAATGAACTGATTGCAGATCCCAAACAGCTACATAAAAGGCCTAGAGTAGCAGACCTATAAACCCAGCAGTGGAAAGTGGAGAGAAGAAGATCCTAGGCCCCTCTGGCAAGCCAGTTTATCCAAATCAGCAAGCTCCAGGTTCAGTGAGAGACCCTTTCTCAACAAGCAAGGTAAAGACTGACAAAAAGATTCATAAAACAACATCTGACTTCCACATGTGCACACATGTCTAAACACAGATATAACTCCCAAGAAATAAAGTTGAGAGAAGAAAAGAATAAAGCAAATATTTCCATAGCAATACCTGGTATTAAAATATCACCAAGTGATTTGGATAATAAACCATTATCCAAATATATTTTATAGACTGGTATACTTATAAACAATGGAGTTAATAACAGGCTGAATTTTGACTTTTTAATTCATAGCTATCTATTTTATTCCTTTTTATTGAACTTCTGACAATTTCATACAAAATATTTTTATTATATTTAAATCCCTTCACAATATGCATCCCTCCTTAATGCATATCTATCTATCTATCTTTCTATCTATCTATCTATCTATCTATCTATCTATCTATCTATCTATCTATAATCTATCTATCATCTATCTATCGAGGCTTATAGAGTCCAATTTTTGTCCCCAAATGTCTTTTGGTGTGGAACCACCCACTGGAGCATGGTTAACCAACCCAGATTCAGACTCTTAAAAAAGACTGACTCTTCCCTTCCAGAAGCCAGCAGTTTCCAAAAGGTCCTTAGGTTCAGTGGTTGAGTTAGGATTTCTTACCCACTTCCCAATATCTGTGTTTGGACATTGTCTGGATTGAGCTTTCATTGTGCATGCTGTCACTATTGCTGTGAGTTCATATAAGTGATATGCTGTCTAGAAAACTCTCTTCCCTTGTGATTATCCACCTCCTCTGGCTCTAACTATCTTTCTGCTTCCTCTTCCATAATACTCCTTGACTTTGTTGTTGTTGTTGTTGTTGTTCTTTTGGAAACAGGGTCTCCCTTTAGTCCAGGCTGGCCTGGTGCTCACTATCTAGACCAAGCTGGCCTTGAACTCACAGAGATCCGCCTGCCTCTGCCTCCCAAGTGCTGGGATTAAAGGCATGTGCTACCATGCCTGGCTACTCCCTTTTTAAAAACAATGACCTCTTTTGAGTAAAATTTAATTTTCTGTCCCCCTTCCAGCCCCCATCCCCACCCCACCAGAGCTCATGCATCTGCCAAACATGTTTTTCATCTTAAAAAATATTCTTTACTGCTGCATAGAACTCCATTGTGTAGATGTACCACATTTTCTGTATCTACTCATTGGTTGAGGGACATTTGGGTTGCTTCTAGATTTTTGCTATTGTGAAGAGAGCTTCAATAAACATAGATATGCATGTGTCTTTGCAATAGGATGAGTCTTGTGGGTATATACCCAGGAGTGGTATGACTGGGTCTGCAGCAGAAAAGAAAGACAACATCATGAACTTCGCAGGTAAATGGATGGAACTAGAAGACATTATACTTTGTGAAGTAACACAGTCCCAGAAAAACAAACGACGTATGGTATCCCTCATTTGTGGATGCCAGCATCAAATCTCTAGTTGCAAAGCAAACTTAGCATCGTCTATATTTCTTTTTTATATGAAAGCAGAAGTAAGGTTAAAAGGTGAATCCCTTAATGGGCTTGAGAATTAACCTACCACTTATGTTCAGATTTTGTAATATTGATATATGGGTGGAGGATATGTATGCATATTTTGAAGTAATATAAATTTAAAGGGGAAAATGTGAAAAAAAGACTGAGAGAAAGATGCAAGACATGTATGGCAGAATGCAGAAACAGGGGTGGAGCAGGGGCATGGAAGGGGGAATGTGTCTAAATTGAACTGAGAAATGATGTACGAAATATGCAAAACATAAATAAAATACATAAAAATATTCTATTATTTTTATTTTATCTTGGGCATTGAACCCACGTCCTCTGCAAGAGCAGCCAGTGCTCTTAACCACTGAATCATCTCTCTAGCCCCTATGTCACTATAGTCTTAATATGAAACATCCAACTGGATTGGTAAGCTACATTCTGCTTCAGGGCATGGAGCCAGAGAAGACTAGCAAGATCAGGACCGAGTGCACCAATGCTCACAAGAGCAAGCCATCTTCACATAACATGCACAGATACTGAAAGGCCTAGCAACACCCTCAATCCCAAGTCAAATTTGAGTGTACGCATATCCTGTTAAAGGAGTACCTCCTTTCTTAAGTTCTGAGCTAGATAAAAGGAACTTCAGTTGCAGGTTAGAATATAAATGCCACCACATACATTCAGAAACAGTCAAGTCTGACAGGCACCAAAGCTGACACTAAGAAGACAGACCACAGAATCACAGGACATAAAACTGAGCACTTGCTTTTGTAATCTTCCTAACTGCATGTCTTTGTGGAACAAGGCATTTGGTTGGGCATGGTGGACCTCACATCTATAATCCTAGCTCCTGGGAGGCTGAGGCAGGATTGCAGAGTTGAAGGGCAGCCAGGGATATACAGTGAGACCCCATCCCAAACAAATACTGCCCTCTCAAACAAATAAGCAGCAAGAACCTGAAATTACCAGATTCAAGTATGCCCCTGAGTCTGGTCCACTGCTGTAAGAGTCCTGGGAGGCCCATAAATATTTGGGCTATTTACCCACCAACATTAGACACTGAGATTGAACACATTGCAAAGCTGATCAACTCCAAGCAATGTGTTAATTTTAGAGTAGCCACTAATGTGGGAACAAATGCTCTCTCTTTTGAATCTAGGCTATAAGTAGGTGCCTGCAACACTAACATACAGTCTTTTATCTCCAGTCCCTTACTTCAGCTTTTGTAGGCAAAAAATAATCTTCTCTGAAGATACCTGATAATGAAAAAATAAATAATAAACCCCACAAAAACACAGTTCGAATTGCCCAGCCTCAGATCTCTGGACTAACACTGACTAGGCTAACCACCCTAGCATAGATTGCTAGGTCCTCCCTCTGGTGACTACAAACTCCATCTTCTCTGGCTCCTGACCTTCCAAACAGTCCTGCTCCACCTAGGACACTGGTAAGTCAGATGCTGCTTTCCTACTTCTCACCCTTTCCATTCCTCTCACCCCTCCCCATCCTGTTCCCTGCCAGCCTTGGACACAGGCAGGCACCAATTCTTCAACTTTAGATCTCTGGTATATCTCCCTAACCCAGACTCGCTAAACACCCTAGCACAGATTGTTAAGCATCCCCTCAGTTGGTCCCAAACTGCATCATCCTTGGCTCCCAATCTGCTGGACAGACCTGCCCACCTAGGTACTCTGAACAAAAAGTAGCCAAGGTAAATAAAGAATATAATCAGACCAAAATTCAGTTAAACAAAAGCCAAACAGAAGTACCTACTGGACACATAACCAACAAAGAACATCCATATACCCAAATGGCAGCATAGAAACATAAACAATATGAAAATCGAAGAGAATATGTCCCCAACAATGAGACATTGGTATTGGGCTCTACCTGTAGAAGAATTAAATTGGACCACTGCTTTTCACCCTGTACAACAGTCAACTTGAAATGGCTCAAAGACCTCAATATAAAACCTGAAACTCTGAAACTGCTAGAAGAAAACTTGGGCAGTACCCTATAAGATATAGGTGTAGGAAAGGACTTTATAAATCAGACATCAATTGCTCAGGCATTAAGGTCAACAGTCAATAGGCAGAATCTCATTAAACTATCAAAGCTTCTATACAGCAAAAGAAACAACGAAGGAAGTGAAGAAGAAATCCACTGAGTGGTAGAAAATCTTTAGCACCTACACAACCTAGACAGGATTAATATCCAAAATACAAAGAACCCAACTAACAAAGTAGCAAGAAAATAAATGACCCAATAAAAAGATGGGCTATAGATCTGAACAGAGAGTTCTCAGATGAGGGAATTTGATAAATGCAGATAAAAACCACTTAAAGATTCCATCTTATCTCAGTCAGGACTGGCTAAGATCAAGAGAATGGAGGACACCAAATGCTGGCAAGGATACGGAGAAAAGGGAACACTCATTCACTGCTGGTGGGAATGCGAACTAGTGCAGCCACTATGGAAAATAGTGTGGGGAACTTATAAAAAAACAAAAATGAATCTACCACATGACACAGTTGTACCACTCCTGGGCACATATGCAAAGGACTCACCCTACTGTAAAGATACTGTACATCCATGTTTGCTGCTGCTCTCTTCACAATAGATAGGAAACGGAAACAACCTAAATGTTCCACAACTGACAAATGGATAGTGAAAATGTGGTACTTCTACACAATGGAATACTACTTGGCAGTGAGAAAAGATGAAATTATGAAATTTTCAGGTAAGCTGGGTGTGGTGGTGCATGCCTTTAGTCCCAGCACTTAGGAGACAGAGGCAGGTGGATCTCTGTTTGTTCAAGGCCAGCCTGGTCTACATAGTGAGTTCCAGGACAGCTGGGGCTACAGGGGGACCTGGTCTCAAAAAGACCAAAAAAAAAAAAAAAAGAAAGAAAGAAATTTGCAGGTAAACTGATAGAATTGGAGAGTGTTATTCTGAGTGAAGTAACAAAAAGGCTGAAAACCAAGTGACGTATGTTCTCCTTCATTTGTGGATTGTAGCACCAATACTTTATATGTGAGTATATATCCTGATGCAAAACCAGGATCCAAGAAAATGGAAAGGATACATGGATATAATGGAAAAGAAAGAACCTGAAAGAGGAGGATAGTAAGGAACAGATGTTACAGGGGGGAGGTGGGTAAAGTAGGAGTGTTGGGCTGAGAGGGGAGGTGGGAGAGACAAACAGAGGGGTATGTTGCGGGGGGTGACGGAACTCAGGAGAGGGGTAGGGTGTGGATAATTGTGGTAAAGGGGTTGGGGAAGGAGGAAGGAGGTGGGAGGGGAAGAAGAAAGAATAAAGATTATTGCATCTTGGATGGCTAGGGAACCCAGAATGTAATGTGATGCCCCTGAGAGCCCATGAGAAATGCAGATATACTGCCTGAACATAAGTGCACACTCATAACTGTGGGCTGTATGGAAGGGACAGAGTGCCAGACAGAAGACACCTCCACTGGAATGGTGGGTGAGAGTTATCCAAGAGACTCTCAAAATAACACAGGCTATAGCCAAAGCTATTGATTATCTCCCAGAACAATAACAACAACAACAACAACAACAACAACAACCACCTACTGCTCAAGACAGGGCATACTTCAGAAACAGGACTTAGAGTCATGGAACAAGAAGTGACCAGGAAGTGTTCTACCTGAAGTTTAGCACTCATAATGCTAGATAATGTACACACTGCTAAGGGACAAAGTCAATGCTCCAACGCAGGCCTAAAGCCCAATATCCATAATGACCTGCACAGCAAACTCCCTCTATTGGTGCAGTAGTGGCACTATTATCTGGAGGCTAATCAACAGCTATCTAATTGGACTTAAAACCCCTCTTGATGGGAGTGAACTCAGGGGTGGCACTGGAAACTCAGCCGAATGCACACCGCTGGAGAGGACATAGTGCTACAGAATACCTTATCTCTGTCATATCTCTAGACAAATGAAATTTCATCCTATACATTAAATGTTGAATCTTATATTGATAGTCAAGCATACCATACATCAGTCATCAAAGAAGCTTCTCTTTGCAACAGATGGAGGCTATGGCAGAATCCTACAACCGGTCAGACACAGAAAATATACATCTGAAAGCTGCCCAATCCTGGGAGATTCTACAGTTGAGCTTGCACACCTAAGACTTGTGGAAGATACTGGAATGAGGAGCACAAAGAAAATGAGTGCATCCCCCAATTCTCACCAGGGAAGCTTCCTTGTACAATACAGTGCAATAAACACAGAAAGCCACAACTGGCCAAGTTTCAAAGAATGGGAGCCTCTTATTATTAAACCTCACCCATCCACAGATCAGGGATCATTGCAGAAGAGGGGGTGGAAAGACTGTAAGAGCCAGGGCTGGTGCAAGAATATAGGGAAGCAGAGGCTTTCAGACTACTGGAAGCTTGCACAGGTGAGGTTGTGGCGATGCTGGCATCAGACACAGGATCCATGCCAACTACGACAAAGTCCCAAGGTGGAGCAAGAGAAATGGGTGGTGGGCCAGCCCTGGATTGAGAACTACAATAGACTGATTACTGCGGGGTAAGGGAGAGTATGCCTTACTGAAGATTTCTACATGTGCTGAGTTGACTCCAGTGGATGAATTTGCACAGGACATTCAGGTTTAAAAGCTTGACTATATAGGATTTAACGTGGATGGTGTAATGCATGAGTTTTGATGGGGGGTTGCGGGCATGGAGAGGGTGCTAAATTTAATTAGAAAGCATTGTATGAAATGTACAAATGCTCAGTAGAAAATTTTTAGAAACCACATTTCCAATGTATCTTGTGTTTGAACAACCTGGTCTAGTTAGGTTGGCAGATGAGCTGATTGATGCATTCACCTGGATACCTAGGTAAGCCTATCTCTTTCAGGAATCTCACCCTGTTCTTTGTATCATGACTGGCCACAGAGAGGTGGAAAGGGCACAAGAGTGAGATTTCCTAGAACTGCTTCTCCAGGAAGGCAATTTCATGGATGAGGTCTTCCAGGCAAATGACACCAAATCTCCATAGGTGTTTCTTAATTACTATGTTGTCTGACAGAAGAATGATCTTATTCTTAACTTTGGCTAGTACATGCTTCAAGAGGAGTTCCTTAGATAGACTTCAGATTTTTTTTTTTTTTTTGTGTTTTTGAGACAAGGTCTCCCTGTAGCCCCAGCTGGCCTGAAACTCACTCTGTAGACCAGGCTGGCCTTGAACTTACAGACATCTGCCTGCCTCTGCCTCCTGAGTGCTGGGAAGACTTCAGATTTTTAAATTCCCAGGTCACATAAGGCTCCACTATGTGCAGCATTGTATGTTATAGGAGTGACTTTTGGGGGTTGGAGAGATGGCTCGGTGGTTAAGAGCACCAACTGCTCTGAGCACCAACTGCTCTTGCAGAGGACCCGGGTTCAATTCCCACCACCCACATGGTGGTTAAGAACTGTCTTTAACTCCAGTTCCAGGGGAATCTGACACCCTCTTCTGACCTCTGCTGCATTACACCACATGGGTGCACCAACCTACATGCAGACAGTACAGTCATACACATAAAAATAAATAAATAAAAGAAAAAAAGGAGTGACTTTAACAAAGACACCACTAAATAGTTTATTCAGAAGATGTCTGGCAATGGTGATCTGCACCATGAACTCACTTCTTCCACCCTTTCCATAGATACAACGAAGGCCAAAGAATATTTATTAGGAACTTTCAAAGCATGAGGTTTCATATCCAGTCATCAGACTTATACATTGTCACACTGCTGCCATCAAGAATCATGCATGAATGGCTCCTGCTGCTTAAACCTGAACTCTTTTACTGTCTTCTCTCTCTTTCTCAAAAGTGCTTGCTTTTTTGGTTCCTGAGTGGTTCCAGAGCTTGATAAGCCATCCTCTTTTCCAGGAAGTTTTCCTGAACCAAAGGGATCCTTTCTCCTTCCTCTACCTCTGCCATCTTTCTGGGACTATACTTAATTTTTACATATATAAATAAGTAAAATAAAATATCAATAAAGCCACTTACTAACTCTCAATATTACTGTTTAAAGGTACAGACAGATTAACTTTCTTTACTGTGTACATCTTTTATTTTTACTGTATCTGAAAAATATGACAATCTCTAGTATGGGGCAGCAGTCCTGGATGCAGGCATATCTTGCACATGTGCAAGCACAATCTGCCTACCATACTAGGCAATGCTATAATATTGGCAAACCCTGTCACCTGATGTTAGCATTCACTATGGGCCAACTTGTTTGTCTGCACACCCCTTTCTGGGTATGCCCCATGAGCTGAGATGACACATGATAGTATGGAGGGATTGGTCACTGGGAGGTGGAGCCATATGTTGTAGAGGCTGCCTGCCCCAGACCTACTTAAACTGTGTGTTGCATAGAATAAATGGATTTGCACACTTTGACATGGTCCCTGGAATGTTACTGGAGTAACATGCCTTACTCTCTTCAGCCTGTTTGAATACTGGACTGATGCCCCCACAAGTGAAGACTGAACAGGGACACCTGAAGCAATCTGGCGAGTCCAGGTACGTGAACCCCCATGATGGGGAATCTGCCCTCCTCTTCTAGAGAGCCTCTTTGTCAAGCTGAGCAATTTGGGGACACTGTCCTCAATATGCCCCCTGGCTGTCCGTACCTAACATTTTCCTCTTCATTATAACTATTATCCTCCAATGTTTGGACCAGAAAAAGACTAATATCCCTGAGATATTGCATGCTCAAATTGAAAACAAAAGTGAAAATACCCCTCCCTGCTCTGACTCTGCTGTTGCTTGTACTACTAATAAGGCTTTGGCCCCAGAGTCAGAATCCTTCCCTTTGATAGATCTTAAGGATTCTCAGGAGCATGCTCCTTCCCACAAACCTCCCCTTCCCTTCTCTGACCCCCCCCCCCACATGTTGTCTCTCCTCTATACCTGGTCCTACCAGGGGCTTCGACCCTTTGTCTAACTCAGAAGGGGAGGAGAAGGGGCAGCTGCATGACTGACCCAATTGCCTTATGCCTCCACCCCCTCTTCACTATGCCTCTACTGAACCCATAACGCTTTGGCTCCCTTAAACCTGGTCCATCGACTGGCTCCTTAGCTTTTTGCAATACTCTCTGCTAAGTGGAAACATGCATGGGGATTCTCTTCTCAGCCCTTCACCCTCCCCCACTTAGAGGCTTCTTCTGTAAAGTTCATGAGTCTTTGGTCACAGAGAAATTGGTTGTAGGGCATACTGAGCCTTCCATTAGTATACCCCTGTTTTTGTGATTGAAAAGAAACAGCAGAGGAAGTTTCCTATATCTCATGACCTTAGGGCCATTAATGCTACAATGAAAAAGATGGGAACAACCCAACCTGGACTTCCTTGGCTCTCAGCCATACTGGTGGGCAAACACGTTGCTAGTCTTGATTCTTGATATTAAAGATTGTTTCTTTTCTATTCCCCTATACCCTGAGGACAGACCTGTCCTCAAATTTACTGTCCCTCGTAGGAATCACTCCTCCCCCATACAGAGATATCAATTGAAAGTCCTGCCACAGAGCATGAAAAATAGCCCCCCAATCTGTTAGGGTTTTGTTGATCATATTCTGAAAATGTCTTCCAAAATCCAAGGATGAGAAATCATCCACTACATGAATGATGTTCTCCTAGCTCCCTATGACAGAACAGTCCTAGATTCCCTGCTCCTGGAAGTCTGAACAGCCCTTGAGGCTGCCCATTTGAAGGTCTCCCAGGAGAAAATTCAACTCACCCCTCCCTAAGTGTTTCTGGGGTCAATTCTGGATACTAGATTGATTCAGCATCAGATGTCAATAATGAATCTCCCCGAGACATTGCCCCTTAATCACCTCCAAAAGGCCTTGGCGGCTATCAACTGGCTGTGCCCATGGCTTCATATCTCCTTGGAGGAGATGCACCTGCTTGATGCTTGCTTGAGGGGCCCTACAGAGCCCTCTTTGCTCCACGATGTGACCCAAGAATTGTGCATTGTCCTCCGAAGAGTCAATGCTGCTCTTCTGCGGGCCTTCACTGTTAGATTTGATCCTTCCCTCCCCTTAATGTGGCAGATTCTCACTCCAAGTGCTTGTCCCATGGGGGTGATATGGCAACCTCATGGGCCTCTGGAACGGTTGCACCCTGCATACCATAGAGTCCAAAAAAATAACCCCTGATTCTCCTTAATAAGGGCCTCTTGGATTGGACCATGCAGCATAACAATCCTCCCTTGAGGGTTTTCCTAGCACTATCCATAAACACTTGCCTGCCCAATGGCTCTTAGCCAGCTTCCAGGAGTTGCAGCTAATGCCCCTCCTCCCATCCTGGTATCCCAGACCATCCCTGAGGCCTGTGTTATATTCACTAATGCCTCCAATAAAGGGGCTGCACTGGGGTCCATTAGTCCAGACTCCTCCTCCAACGTCCAGTGTTTCTGGCTGCTGTACAAAGACTTGGTACAGCTTAAAGAACTCTTTGCTGTCTATTAGGCCTGATGGCTGTTTTCCTCTAAACCTATTAATCTCTTTACCGATAGCAAATGTGCTTCTATGATACCCTTGTTACCATATCCTATGTGTCAATTGGACCTTTCCAAACTGCTTGATACCCTCTTCTTTCTCTTGAAGGAAGTGCTTGAGGAAAACTCAGCCACACTTTTTGTCCAACATATCTGATCTCACCCAGGGCTGCCAGGGCAGCCTTCAATGATGAAGTATATAGGCTGGCTGCAGAGGGCCTGCCTTCCTGCTACTCTTTTCTTTCACAAGGTATTCCGCTTACACTCACAATTCCACCAGATAACACGTAGTCTATATCAGATGTTTCCCTCCTTGACAGTGGGCCGATGCAAACAGATGGTCTGTAGGTGTAAGACCTATGCCCCATTTCCGCCTTTGGGCCCTCTCCAGCCCTTGGGAGTTAACCCTCATGGCATAAAGACTAAGGCTCTGTGGCAGATGGATGTTACTCATTATTCTTCCTTTGGCCATCTCAAACACTTACATGGTACTGTGGATACCTATCCCCACTACGTAATGTCTACTCCTATGACAGAAGAATCTTTGGCCAAGGTTTTCCAACATCTGCTTCACTGCATATTGATTATGGGTGTCTACATCAATTAAAAACTGATAATAGCCCGGCATACACCAGTGTCTAGTTTAAACACTTCTGGGGTTTCTGGAATATCTCCCACCTAGCTGGTATTCTTCATACTTTCTGGGGGCCAGGGGCATTGTTGAAAGAATACATAAAACTTTAAAGGAGCAATTACAAAATCAGCAGGGGGAGGTCTATACCTCCCCCCCCCCCAAAATGCAGTGTGCAGAGTACTCTATACTACATGATAACTGCAGTACAAAAGCATTGGAGCCCTCCGACAGGGTATAATGAGGCGATGTTGGTATTATGGGGGATCCAATATCAGGTCAATGGGAGAGTCCAGACTCACTGCTAAAAATATGAAGAGGATTTGCTTGTGTTTTCCCACAGGTGGAGCCCTGCCCCATTTGGATTCTGGCAAGAAGTGTTCATCCTTGGACTGCAAGGGATGGACCAGGACCCACGGGCAGAAAAGCTGGCCCATCTGGGAATTCAAGAAGGACAGAAGAAACCCAGGAGGATGCCACTCCACTGTAGGCCAACACACAGGGTGACATGGGGAGACTACAAGGCACTGGAGTCAAAGTGCAGAGCCTGAGGCCTCTGGGGACAGTACCAGCCACAGAACCACTATTGGTGGTCCTTATATGCACTGATGACCAATACTGTGGCAGACCCAGTAGCACAGGTAACATGGGCATATGTGCCCAACCCACCATTTCTGGAGGCATTAGCTTGGGCTAGCACCTTGCCTCTGACTTTTGGCAATGATTCTGCCATTAATCTAACCACAGGTCCTACTTTACAAATTGAAATAGTACCTTACAATCAATCTGTACTAATGAGAGCCAGCCCTCTCTGTTTCCAGGTTTTCCTTAACACACATGACATTAGCTCCCTATCAGGCTTGCCTGACAGCTCCCTTTGTGCTCCTCCTAACTCCTCACCTAAACTGGTGGAACAAGGAAATTACCACAGCCATATCTCTAATTTTATTATATCCTTAGGACTCCAGCAGTAATATGGTTGCTGGTGAATCTGACCACTCCTTGGGACGAGTGGGCTGGAGCATAGATCACTCTCCAGCATTGTAACAAAAGAGTCACAGGGGCCATCATCCTCAGCACTATCTCCTTCATTGTTGGAGTTATAGGAGAAGTTGCCTCAGGGCTGTCAACTGGGAATACCCTGGAGTCTGCAGTGACAGTCACCAACATTTCTGCCATGACAGTTAAGGCTCTTACACAAGATAAAATTATTAGTGATCAACTACACCTGGCTATATATACCCTGCTAATTTAACATTTATTTGACAATTCATACTGTTTGTGATTAGTGTTAACAGCATGTTTGTGTGACTCCTTATAATGTCGATGTTCCCAACATTACTCAGGCTTATGCAAACCTCTCCAGTTGGATTAGGGGGACCCTGGGATACAACCAAATTTTCTCATTCTTTGATGACTTGTACAAGAGTTGGAGACAGATATTTAGTAATTGTTTTACCCCATATTCAGTTTTCACATGGGCACTGATCATTTGATTTGCTTACTGCTTTTATAAAATAGTCATGGCCATTCAGGCCAAACAAAGGCAACTGGCCACCACTACTGTTATACTCTCAGAGCTTGTGGAGGCGAAAACAGAAGGGGGAGATGTGGGACAGCAGTCCTGGATTCAGGCATATTTTGTGCATGTGCAAGCACAATCTGCCTAGCACACTAGGCAATGCTATAGTACAGGGCATACCCTGTCACCTGATTTTAGCACTTGCTTGGCATCATGAGCTGTCTTGTTTGTCTGCACACCCCTTTCTGGGTATGCCCCATGGGCTGGGATGACTCATGATGGTATGGAGGTCTAGGATTGGTCGCTAGGAGGTGGGGCCATGTGATGTAGAGGCTGCCTGCCCCAGGCCTACGTAAGCTGTGTGTTGGATAGAATAAATGGATTTGTATACTCTGATGTGGTCCCCACACTATTACTGGAATAACCCCATGCCTTACTCTCTTCAGCCTGTTCAATTGTGATATTGATGCCCCTGCACTCTAAAAAAAGAAAACCACTATTAAATCATAGTTGCCAGTTATTATAACAGTCAGTTCAGCAGCACAGAAGTATTTTGCATGTTGTGTGTGCTCTTGGAGCATGTCTGCAATCATGTGCATGCATTGTTCAAAGAGCTATATAGAATTCATATGGTCCTTCTCACTTTAGTAGCCTTTTTATTTTGGGGGGGGTATTTTTGAGACAGGGTCTCTCTTTAGTCCCAGCTGGCTTGATGTAGACCAGGCTGGCCTTGAGCTCACAGAAATCCACCTAGCGTCTGCCTCCCGACTGCTGGGATTAAAGACATTCACCACCATGCCCTACTAAGTAGCCTTTTTCTTTCCCCTTCTTTCTCTTTTCTCCTCTTCTTTCTCTTCTCTTTTCATCTTTTATTTTGCTCTTTTCTCTCTTCTACCTTTCCCTCCCATTCCTTTCTTCCTTTTCTTTATTCTTCTTTCCTTCCTTTTTCCTTCCTTCAAACATAAACTGAGTGTTTGCCATTTTTCAGGCACTGACAATACAGTGGCGAACAGGACATAGTACTGTTCTCAATGCAGGTAAAAGGGAAAAGAAAAGGATACAACTCTAACTCAGGTGACAAGTTGTATGGAAGAATGCAGTCTTTAAACATTAATATATGTGTCAGAATTACTTCCGATGCTAGTTAAATTTGAAGACACTACACCAAGCTCACTAAATCAGAACACATAGAGGGTGGATCCAAGGAACTTGAATTTTAAATAAACTCCCCAGATGATCGTGATGAGGGTGTCTTATCTGGATTAGAATGTTTTTGTTTATTATGCTTGATTTGTTCACCAAGGTCAATATTCTTCCACTATCTCTTTCCATATTTGACAGGACCTTGAATTCAGAGATTATTCTTCAAGATTCTGAATACTTCAGCTAACTCCAAGTCAAGAGATTCATAAACAAATCTGTGAGGATCCACAAGGGTAGAGACAACTTGAGCAGAACCCACTTGTATTCATTAATTTCTATTATGGGCAAGTAGATTTTTGTGCGTGGTAGACGAAAAGAAACATATCTCAGAACAGATGCTGCAAATCACTGGCACCTTCGAACTAATTATTAGCTAAACACAATATTCATGGCAAAAGTCTTGGTGAAACTATAGCAATATAGTCTGGACACTCATTTGATCAACTTGATTGAACATACAAGCGCCCCCTGCTGGATGGTGGGACCCATGGGCTGTGTGGGTTTGGATACAACTGCTTGCAAACTGGTTTTACATGAAGGATGCTTGTACTAATAAATTATCACTTATTGTTAAAAAAAACTGAGTGAAAGATGCAGGACAGTTATGGCACAATGCATGATCTGGGATGGGGTGGGGTGGGGTGGGGGGAAGGGAAAGGGAAATATGCCTGAACTGAATTGGAAAATGATGTAGGAAATATACAAAGCATCAATAGAAAAATGAAAAATGAAAATTAAAAAGTCTTTTACATAATATATCAAGACACTGCAAAAGCTAGTTTATTGCTATTTTTCTAGTTCTGAAGTTCAAGTAAAATGAGCTTTCTCATGAAATATTATTGACATAAGCTTAATTTCTAGAAATATTCTTCCTCAAACTTAGCTAGAGCAGTAAGAGAAATGAAGGAGATAAAGGCACTATACATTGGAAAAGAAGTCAAAGTATCCTTATTTGCAGACTGTATGATTCTATATATGAATGACACTAAAGATCCACCCTAAAATACTGGTGCTGATAAACATATTCAGCAAAGTAGCGGGATACAAAATTAATACAAAAAATAGTACAGCATTACTATGATTAGTGGTAAAGAAAGACTGCCTTTAGTCTCCCCGTGGAGCTGGTATTGCTTTCTAATCTGGAGATGTTTCAGAACTATAGTAAATAAATGTTTAAATGTTAGTGAGACTGGTAAATTCAAATGAGGAGAAGTAGACATGAAATCTCCTTGGAGTCACAACTCTCCCCTGAGTCCTCCACCATAACCTAGAGAGAGAGATGTTTTCTCAGAGTAGGAACACAAGAACACAAACATTTAATAAACTTATAAAGCAAGATTATGATAACATGTAGGTGATTTAACAGTCATCTTAAAGATTATTTGAAGAGGAAATATGGGAATACAAATGACATTAATCTTATTAAGAATCAAGTTAAGGGGCCGGGCATGGTGGCGCATGCCTTTAATCCTAGCACTTGGGAGGCAGAGGCAGGAGGATCTTTGTGAGTTCAAAGCCAGTCTGGTCTACAGAGCGAGTTCCAGGACAGCAGGGCCACGACGGGAGACCCTGTCTGAAAGACAAAAAAAAAAAAAAAAGAACAAAACCACAAAAACGATGCGGGCTGAGAGCATGGCCTGGGGGGGGCTTTAAAGAAGCCCGGCCGACCGCTCTTGCAGAGGACCCGGGTTCGATCCCCAGCACCCACATGGCGGCTGAGAACCGTCTGAAACTCCAATTCCAGGAGAACTCCAGCTCCAGGGGAATCTGACACCCACTTCTGACCTCCGCGGCATTGCACGACACGGGTGCACAGACTTGCATGCAGACAGTACATTCGTACACATACAGAAATAAATAAAATTAATTAAAAAAATTAAAAAAAAACAAGAATCAAGTTAAGTCAAGCTATTTTATTAATGTTTTCTGAATCACTCTATTCTACTCTTTTTTAGTATTTCACTAATTTAAACGTACACTGCACCAAATTTTACTCTTTATTAAAACAAAATGAAGGCTGGGTATGGTGGTGCACCCCTTTAATCCCAGCATTTAGGAGGCAGAGGTAGGTGGATCTCTGTGAGATTGAGGCCAGCCTGGCCTACACAGAGAGTACCATTCCAGCTGAAGCTACAGAAAAACCCTGTCTCAATAAATGAAACTAGAAATATAAAATATTATTAATTGTTACCATAAAGTCATACAAAACCCCATTGTAGTGATAGTTTTTCTCTACCCATTCCCTCTACATGTCCTTAAAATGTTTGAGGAATTAGAGTAAAAACTGCTATTTTAATGTGAAAGAATGCTCTAGCTTGATATTCCTTACATATGTGTTCAAACTTGTATAGTGAGCATGGTTGTTTACCTAAATCTCCTATGTACAAAACTGAAGGTATTCAAGCATCTTAAATAGAGTATTTATCTGGGAATCATCAACTGCTATACTTCAAAAATATCTATAGAGTTTCCAGAAATACTTAAAGTGATATTTATTTATTGTGATTTTTGAGACAGGGTCTCCCTTTTGTCCCAACTGGCCTGGAGCTTGCTCTTTAGACTAGGCTGGCCTTGAACTCACAGAGATCTGCTTGCCTCTGCCTCCCAAATGCTGGGATTAAAGATTTAAACATTATGTAAATATGTTCACTGGGACACTGTTTGATACCAAGAAAATGGAAAAATTAAGACACATATTAGCAGTAAGAAAATAAATTAGTCAAACCAGTATGGAAATCAACATATTATTCCTAAAAAGTTAAAGATAGAAATTCCATATGATCCAGTTATATCATGTCAATAGAGATCAGCATATTCATTTATATTGAGGCACCAGTCACAGTAACCAAATTATTGAATATCCCTAGGTCTCCATCAATAGGTAAACAAATATAAATGCATACACACACACACACACACACACACACACACACACACACGTTGAGCCACTTAGTGGTCCTACACTATTAAATGACTCTCCTTCCTTCACTCTCCTTCAGCAACTATTAGCTGCAAATAGCTCCTCAGAAAGAGTGGGATTTCATGACCCCCTCCACTATTCACTTGCAAACTGAATATAAGAATGGATCAAAAAGATCAATCATTATGATCTAGTTGGTTTCTTTCCAGAGATACAAGGATTTCGCAACATAGCAAATCAAAAGATGCAATATATCATATAAAAGGAAAAAATCACATGATCATCTCAATAGATGCTTTTGACAAAATACAATATACTTTCATGATAAAAGTTCTGAAAATACTGGGACTAGAAGGAACATATCTCAACATAATAAAAATAATAGAGGACAAACTTATAGTCAACACACAAAGAAAAAGTTCAAAGAATTTCAACTAACATCAGAAACAAGACAGGATATTCACATTATCCACTCTTATCTAATATGGTTCTCAAGGTCTTAACTAGAGTAATAAGACAGGAGAAACAAATAAAAGTAATACCAATAAGAAAAGAATACAAAACATTCTTATTTTCAGTTGACAAGATTATATACATACAAAGGACCCCATATACTGCACCAGAAAACCTTTAGAGCTCATAAACAATTTCAGGCAAAATATAAGGATACAAAATTAGCATAAAAATCAGTAGCCTTCCTAAATATGAATAACAAACTTGCAGGAAGAAATCAAGGAAACAATCTCATTCACAATTGGCATAAAAATATAAAATACCTTGGAATATACTAACTTCTACAATAAAAATTTAGCCTCATTTCCCTTTTCATTCCCCTCTACCCCACCCAAGTTCATGCATTCTGCCATGTTTGTCTTGTATCTTTTTTTTTTTGTTTGTTTGGTCTTTTTGAGACAGGGTCTCCCTGTAGCTCCAGCTGTCCTGGAACTCACTCTGTAGACCAGGCTGGCCTTGAACTCACAGAGATCCGCCTGCTTCTGCCTTCCAAGTGCTAGGATTAAAGGCATGCACCACCATGCCCGGCTTGTCTTGTATCTTTTACTGAGTCTTTTTAAAGTTTTTCAAAACAGAGGATTATTATTTTGGGGAGAACTTTACTGCTTCACTCGGTTCTTTGTCTCAGTTATTTTGTTGTTGTTTCCTCCAACTTATATTGCTTCAACACATACATATATATATATATATATATATATATATATATGCCACACCTATACTAAAATTTTGTCATCTGAAAGTAAGCTGTATGTTATTTCCCAATCATATTTCAGGATTTGCATTTTTCCCTTTTAATTTTATATTACTCTAAAATATGCATACATACCCTCCACCCATATAGCAAAATTACAAAGTCTGAAAATAAGTAGCAGGTTAATTCTAGAACCTGTTAAAGAGATTCACATTTTAGGAGCACAAATGCTTTCAGCTAAAGAGGAATATAACATTAATGTTGCTCAGTTTGCCTTACAACTAGGTACTTGGTGATAGCATCCACAAATGAGGGATACTATTCATTGTTTGTTTTTCTGGGACTGTGTTACTTCACCTAGCATAATGGCTTCAAGTTCCATCCATTTACCTGTAAAGTTCATGGTGTCATCTTTCTTTACCGCTGCATAGAACTCCATTGTGTAGATGTACCACATTTTCTTTATCTACTCATCTGTTGAGCACTTGGGTTGGTTCCAGCTCCTTGCTATTGTGAAGAGAGCTACAATAAACATCAATGTGCATGTATCTCTGCAGTAGGATGAGTCTCATGTGTCTATTTTATTTGGGCTTAGAGTTCCAGAGGAATAAGAGTCCATCATGACAGCAAATGTATGGCAGGAGGCAACAGGAGCAGAAAGCTGAACATTGAATGTCAGGCTGGGAGCAAAGACAGGGATACCGGAAATGGGGCAAGTATATAAACTCTCAGATCCCACTGCCAGTGACAGGTTTTCTCCAGCAAGGCCAAAATTCCTTCATTTCTACAAACAGTGACGCCAGTTGGAGCCAGGTATGCCCATACTTGGAAGCCCTTGGGAATTGTTATTAAAATCACAATAGCTTCATAAAAAGAATTTAAGTGTTTTTTTTTTTCCATTTCTATTTTATGCAATAATTTGAGGAGTATTTGATATTAGCTATTCTTTGAAAGTCTGGTAGATTTCTGTGCTGTGGCCATCTGATCCTGGAGATTTTAGTTTGGGAGATTAAAAAAAACTTTTTGATTTATTTTATTTTACATGTGTGTGGGATGTTTTACCTCCATGTATGTAAATTTACCATGTGCATGCGATGTCCACAGAGGCCAAAAGAATGGATTTGATCCCCTCTACCTGGAGAGACAGATGGTTATAAGCCGCCATGTGAGTGCTTGGAACTGAACCCAGGTCCTCTGAAAGAGCAGGCAGTGGCCTTAACCACTTTGTCTTTTTGAGACAGGGTCTCCCTGTAGACCCAGCTGGCCTGGAACTCACAGAGATCCACCTGCCTCTGCCTGCGGAGTAATGGGATTAAAGGTGTGCACCACTATGCCCAGTTTAAAGTACTATTTCTATCTCATTGGTTGCTGGGTCTCTTGAAGTTGTTTACCTCTACCTCGTCTTTGTTGAAATTTAAACACACACACACACACACACACACACACACACACACATATATATATATATATATATATATATATTTCTGTAAATATCTGTTAGGTCCTTTTGACTGATGATGTCAGTTAACATCATGGTTTATTTAGTTTTGTTCTGGATGATTTGTCTGTTGTTGAGAGTTTGGTGTTGAAGTCACCCACTATAACAGTGTTGGAGTCGATCTGTGATTTTTAAAATCAAGTTGTGTTTCTATCAAGAAATTGGGTTATTCTATTTGCTGAATACAGGTTTAAGATTATACTATCATCCTTGAAGATTTTTACCTTGATGAGTATGAACTGTCCTTCCCTATCTATTCTGACTAGTTTTAGTTTGCAGTCTATTTTGTTAGATATTAGAGGGGCTATAAACTGTATTTTAGTTCTATTTCTTTAGAATATACTTTTACTTCCTTGTATTCTAAGGTAGTGTTGTTCACTGATAGAGATGTTTTTTGTGGGCAGCAAACAGATGAATTCTGTTTTATAATACAGTTGGTTAGTCTGTGTTTATTATTATGGAATTGAAACCTATTAATTTTGAAAGTTATTATATTTATTAATTCCTGTTATGTTTGTGCAATAGTAATGTTTTCTTAGACTTCTTTTAGTTAACTCTTCTAGAATTCTTTATTTATTCCTTGTGTTCTCTTTGAGTGTGTTTAATTGTATCTTCAGCCCAAAGTACTCATAGTATCCTTTGTATAGCTAGATTAATATACATAAATTCCTTAAATTTGTTTTTTATCACGGACATATTTTCTTTCTCCTTTGATTATAATCAATAGTTTTGCTGAATTGAGTAATGTGGCCTGGCATCTATATTCTTTCATGAATTATAGGAGATTTGTCTATGCCCTCTGACTGTCATACTCTCCTTTGAAAAACAGCTGTTATTCTAATGGACCTGCCTTTATATGTGAGTTGATTTTTCTCACAGTTTTTAATATAGGATCTTTGTTCTGTACTTCTAGTATTTTTACAATTACTATATAAAATATGAGGTAGGAAGTTTCATTTCTGGTCCTGTATATTTAGTGTTCTGCTTCCATTTGTAACCTGATAGGTATCTCTTTCCTTAGATTTGGGAAGCTGTCATCTATGACCCTGTTGAAAATATTTTCTAAAATTGTGCCCTGAGTTTATTCTCCTTCATCTATACCTATAGTTCTTGCCTAGTGTCCAAGAGGTCCTTCATGGTCCATTCGTGGATTATTTTAGATTTAACATCTTATTTGAATGAATGATCCATTTCTTATATCTTGTCCTCAAGATTTGATATTCTCTCTTCCACTACTTTCATCTGAGCTTTTTATCTGACTTCCTGAGATTTTTGAGTTTCATTTTACTTTGGATTTTCTTGAGAGATTCTATATTACATTCTATTTCATATTTTGAATATTTTTACTTAATTTTTTTTGGTCTTTTCGAGACAGGGTTTCCCTGTAGCCCCAGCTGTCCTGGAACTCACTCTGTAGACCAGGCTGGCCTTGAACTCACAAAGATCCGCCTGCCTCTGCCTCCCAAGTGCTGGGATTAGAGGCATGCACCACCATGCCCGGCAGTTTTACTTATTTTATTCAACCACTTGTGTATACATGGTCTTCATTCAGTCTTTTATTCATATCTTCTTTGAGTTCCTTGAACATATTTATAATTGTCATTAATAGATCATTGTTTTATTCATCAGCTAGGCTACCTTTCTCAGGAATATTATGATGGGATTCTGATTTTTTTTTTTTTTTTGGTCTTTTCGAGACAGGGTCTCCCTGTAGCCCCAGCTGTCCTGGAACTCACTCTATAGACCAGGCTGGCCTTGAACTCACAAAGATCCACCTGCCTCTGCCTCCCAAGTGCTAGGATTAAAGACGTGCGCCACCACGCCCAGCCTACGGGTTCTGATTTCTTAAGGAGGCATATTCTGTTGGTTATTCATGCTGCTAATGTTTTTGCACTGGGATTTAAGCATCTAGAATTATATTTTGGTAGTGTTTCTAGGTATGGATACATGATGTCAACTCTGTTGGCTGAGTGTTTGAATCTTTTTTGGTCTTATTCCAACTTTTCAGGATGTGGCCCACCTTAGTGGTACTTGGTTTTCAGTCTTGGGACCACTATGTGTTGATGTGTGAATGATATGTAAACAGTAGACTCAGCTCAGCTAGGAATACATGCAACATCTGAGCCTGAAATTCTAGGAACAGATTTCACATGGTTCCAGAGTGGAAAAGTGGCTAAGGTGGCTGCTAAGTAAACAGATGGACACATAAGTCAATGTTGATTTTTGATTGGTGGAACAGGAGTGATTCCAACTTGGTGGTAACCAAGAAAATGTGGGTGGCGATGTGATTCTTGACTCTGTCTGTCTGCATGACCCAGCTAAGCCTGGAAGCTTGGGTATGGAGCAAGGGCACTCAAATTTCTGTAGAACTGGCCTATCTGGGCAGATGTGAAGTTGGTACGGGATTGTGGAGAGGGAATGCTAGGATTTGGAAACTCATGAGACCAGCAGATGTTATGGGGTGCATTAAGTGAGCTAGGGCTATAAGAGAAAGATGACAGACAGGGACTACTAGGGTTGGGAATTCACCTGTCTGATGTATGCTCAGGAGTGCTCCAGGGTGCTCAACACAAGGTAGACCTGGGAGAGTGAGATGGCAAGCGAGGAATGCCAGAGTTGGGGAACTCACAGGTCTGGCACATGTGCAGAGTGTATACAATGTGTGTGCAAACCAATCTGAGCCTGGTTGGAAGAATATAGGATAGCAGACAAGGAATACTGGCATTCAGGAACTCATAGGTCTGCCATAAGCCCAGCCAACTGATTTTTAAGAAATGTGCCAAAAAGCTACCTTGGAGAAAAGACAACATCTTCAACAAATGGGTGCTGGTCCCTCTGGTTAGTTATACATAGAAGAACAAAACTATTTTCCTTTCTCCCACCCTGTATAAAATTTTACTTCATATGGATCAAGGGCCTCAACATAAGACCTGATACCTGAATCTCATAGAGGAGAAAGTAGGGAATACAATAGAAGCAATGGGCACAGGAAAGTACTTTCTGAATGTGACACTGATAGCATAGACATTAAGATTAACAGTAGACAAATGAGACCACATGAAACTAAAATGCTTCTGTACAGAAACGGATTCCATCATTCCAATAAAAAAAAAAACCTAAAACATGGGAAAAATACAACTGACAGAGGGCTAAAATATACAATGAACTAAAAAAATAAAACTAAACGTCAATTTAAAAAATACCCAGTTAAGCCGGGCATGGTGGCGCACGCCTTTAATCCTAGCACTTGGGAGGCAGAGGCAGGCGGATCTTTGTGAGTTCAAGGCCAGCCTGGTCTACAGAGTGAGTTCCAGGACAGCTGGGGCTACAGAGAGACCCTGTCTCGAAAAGACCAAAAAAAAATTGGGGCAAGAAATTAAACAGAGAATTCTCAAAAGATGAAATGCAAATGACTTAGAAATATGTTTAATATTTTATTGAGTTTTTGTGCATTTCATAGATCTTATTCAGGTTTAGATTTCATAGATCTTAATCAGGTTTAGATCATGTTCCCATACATGTTCCCCTATAGCCCCCACAACCAGATGTCACACAATTTGTCTGTGTTAAGGCCTACCTAATCAAGCATTTGTAGCCAGACCTCCCTCGGTGCAAGTTCATCCACCGGAGTTCAGTCATCCTATCTAGAGTCACTCCCTTAAAGAAAATCTAGTCTCCCTCACCCAGCAGTAACCTGCTCCCCATTTCACCTGTTCTATGCTAGGTGTTTGTCTGATTAAGACAGTATGGGTCATGTGCATGCTGTCCCTATTCCTGCAAGTTCATATGAGCAAATTTCCAGAGGCCTGAAAGCCCGTTTCTTTATGTTCATGCATCAGCCTTGGCTCTTACAGTCTTTCCACCCCCTCCTCCACAGTGGTCCTAGAACCATGTATGGGTAAGTTTGAATATAGGAGTCCTATCCAGGGTCAAGCACTCTGCAGTCTCTTATTCTTTACAACTTGGCTAGTTGTGCTCTTCTGCATGCAGCCCTGTCTATTTGATGAGGAAGTTTTACTGGTGAGAGTTGAAGGATGTATTAGTATTCCTAAATGTTCAATCAACATTTTTATCCACAAGAGAAATGTAAATTAAAACTCCTTTGAGGTTTGATCTTATTCCAGTCAGAGTGTGTTGCACACAGAAGGCCACAACTTTCCAAGTTTCAAAGAATAAATGACTGCAGTGTGTGTGTGTCCCTGGATAGGACTCTTTTTTATGGCTTGAACAAATTTATTTACAGCCAAACAATCTTGTGTATAATCTTCTACTCCAAAGATTCCATCCAGCTGCATTTTAAATAGCATATGTTACATATGTGCCTTGCTCCCATCAGAGTCCTTGAAATTCTAAGAGAAAGATCTACCTGTTTTGTGTACAACTTGCAGAGTGCATTCAGTCAAGCTCTTAGTAGTGCATTCATTTAACAGGTCTCCACAATCTGGACCCAAGCAAGCCATCCAAATGAAAGCATGCAACCAAGTAGTAAAAAGCTGGTCCCAACAATGCTACCATATCAACTTCTGGCTTTCTAGTCTTGCACAGATATAGCCATGGCTACACTTGTTTGTTCACTAGGTCCTGGTAAGGAAAGAGGTTTATGTAAACTCAGATACAGTGTCTAAATTCCCCAAGTTTTTATTCTGTGTAGTAAACGTCACTCACTCATGGCTCTCCACTGTGGGAGTAGGTGCAGAAAGATTCTAATGGCCAGGGTTAGACCATGATAATAGGGAAATTGGCTTGCAGGCCACTGGAAGCTTACAGATATGAACTTGTGGCAATGATGGTGGTGAGCTCAAGACCCATGCCGACTCAATCAGACAAGGGCCTGGAGTGGAGCAAGGGAAATGGGCAGCCAGACAGCCCTACCTGGGAACTGTTGGAGACCAATTACTACTGGGTGTGAGAGAGTATGCCTCAATCTCTAGGTAGGCTGAATAGACTCCAGTGGAAGAATTTACACCAGAGGATATCTGAGTAAAAATGCTTGACTACATGGGACTTAACATGTATGGCTGAATACATGAGGTCCTTTGCAGGGTGTGGGGGGGTGTGGATAGGGGAGGGATATAAATTTTATTAAAAACTGTTATATGTGAACTGGGTGTGGTGGTGCACGCCTTTAGTCCTAGCACTTGGGAGGCAGAGGCAGGCGGATCTCTGTGAGTTCAAGGCCAGCCTGGTCTACGGAGTGAGTCAGGACAGCTGGGACTACAGGGAGACCGTGTCTCGAAAAGACAAAAAAAACCTGTTATATGAAATGTATCTCAACAAAATTAAGAAAAAATAAAAATTAAACTAAAAAGTGAAATTATGAAATTAGTAGGTAAACGGATGCATCTGGAATTAATCATTCTGAGTGAATAATTAATCCATATGAAGAAAGAAAATATGATGTGTTCTCATATGTGAATGCTATATATAAATATGTGTGTGTGTGTGTGTGTGTGTGTGTGCTTTATTTGTTTTTGGGTTTTTTTTTTTGGTCTTTTTGAGACAGAGTCTCCCTTTAGTCCCAGCTGATCTGGAGCTCAATATGTAGACCAGGCTGGCCTTGAACTCACAGAAATCCACCTGCCTCTGTCTCCCGAGTGCTGGGATTAAAAGATTGTGCCACTACGCCTGGCTGTGTGTGTGCTTTATTTGTAAAACTCATACAGGTCGGGAAAATAGTAAAGACCATGATGGGGGGGGGTTCATGAGAATGGAGATGGAATGTAGAGATATAAAGTAGGAAAGGGAAATAACGAAACAGGGAGGGTTAATGGGATGGTGAATGGGAGGGAAGGATAGAGAACAGAGTATATAATTAACAATAAAGCCCTTTTGAAAAAGACATAGAAATGTCTTACCACAGATACTTCCAAAAATACATAAAAGACATATATAAAAGCATTTAAATGGAGTTACCCTACAATGAAAGGATATTGCCCCTACCAGACACCTAAGGCTAGCAATTAATATATGCAATGCCAGGAACTGGCTCCCTCTTTTTGGAGTTGTTGACTGGGGGAGAGTGCATGTTAGTGTCAGAGAAAATTGATTGTCAACCTTAAGGAAACGTGATGCCTGCAAGCTACAATAACAACTGCCTTAGTGAAATATGCCTACTGGTACAAGACTGGCATGAATAATATGGGCACTACCAACCACCTTCTAATTTAAGGCCACTTTCATATGATGCTGTCCATATGCAATACTGTTATCAGGGTCAAGAATTTATGGCTAGTCAGGTCACAGGCCATAGGAGAACATACTATTATTCTACTCAATATACATAGTATTGCATGCAGACAGTACAATCATACACATACAGAAATAAAATTAAAAAAAATTTAAACTGAGTCCTAATGACTTATTTTTTATTTATTCTTATATGTGTATGAATGTACTGTCTGCATGTAGGTTGTGCACCCGTGTTGTGCAATGCCACGGAGGTTAGAAAAGGGTGTCGGCAGAATCCAAGTCAACAGCTCCAGAGAGAGAGGACAGTTTTACTTCTCATCCACCTGTGCCCCTTTTCTAAGCCTAGGGAACAATCTGTGGAAGAGGGGGTGTGGTAGAATGAAAAGGCTGCGATTGGGGTGAACGGTGAAACTACAGCGATGTAGTCTGGACACTCATTTGATCAACTTGATTGAACAAACAACCTGTCACCCCCCACTGAATGGTGGGACTGTGGGGGTTTGGGCACAACAGTCTGTAGATTGGTTTTGCACGAAGGATGCTTATACTCATGGATTATCACTTATAGCTAAAAAATGNTGCAGACAGTACAATCATTACAACATACAGACATAAAATAAAAAATAATTTAAAAGTCTATATTATTTTTTTTTTTTATTTATTCTTATATGTGATAATGTACTGTCTGCATGTCAGTGTCTGTTGCCACCACCGTTGTTGTGCAATGCCAGGAGGTAGAGATCAAGGGTGTCGGCGAATCCAAGTCAACAGTCCAGAGAGAGAGGACAGTTTTACTTCATCATCCACCTGTTGACCCTTTTCTAAAAGCCTAGGGAACAATCTTGTGGAAGGAGGGTGTGGTAGATATGGAATTAAAGCTTAGCGATTGGGTGACGATTTCACTCTGATCGTTGAAATATCGAGTTTGATTGAGCTAAATGTACTTTACAGCGATTGTAGTTCTGGACACTCATTTGATTCACTTGATTGAAACCAAACCAACCTGTCACCCCCCACTGGAATGTTCGGGCTCGTGGGGTTTTTGGGCACGAATAGTCTGTAGATTGGTTTTGGCCGAAGGCATTGCTTATGACTTCATGGATTATCACTTTATATGCCTAAAAACATGAAAAAAAAAAAAAAACCTGGAAAGATGCAGGACAGTTATGGCAGAATCACATGATCTCGGGATGGGGTGGGGGTGGGGGGAAGAGAAAGGGAAATATGCTGATCTGAATTGGAAAAAAAATGATTGTACGAAATGCACAAAACCATTCAATAAAAATTAAATTAAACAAAAATAATTAAAAAGCAAAAAAAAAAAAAAAGTAATTCCTTTTTTAATTTATTGAAATGTAAAACCTTATCAAAGATATTTAAAACTTAAAAACTTGAGTGTCTAACTATGCTGTGTACTACTCAGCAGATAATAAAAGAACTCAAGAGTCTTCTCTGAAACAGGTCATCAGTGAGGGGCGTGGTGGCACAACACCTTTCATCCTAGCCATTGTGAGGCAGAGACAGAGGAATCGTGGTGAGTTCAAGGGACACTGAAAGTCTACTAGGGAGAACCCTGCTCTAAGAAAACACACCTAAAAAAAAAAAAAAAAAAAAAAGAAAGAAGAAGAAGAACCAGGTCATCATCAAACTTCAGCAACAGCAATTTTCAGTGGGCATGAAACGCAGAGGACAGAGCTGACAAGAGGATGAACAGGAGAAAGATGGCAGGTACTCAAAAGCAGGGTTTATTGATTTGTTTGTTCTTTGGTCTTTTCAGACAGGGTCCTCCCTTGCAGTCCCAGCTGCATTAAACTCACTTTACTTAGACCAGGCTGGCCTCCTGGCCTCAATCTCACAGAGATCTACCTGAGTGCTGGGATTAAAGGTGTATGCCACCATGCCCACCTATTAAGAGGGTGACAGGAATAGAAGGGTCTCAGAATTGTTGTAGTGAGAGGTCTAGAAACAATCACACATTGTAGGAATATGTGAAAAATAAGACTTAGTCAAAATAAGGCAAGTCATGGGGAAGTTCTGTCTTCAGATATTTGAAAACGTTTCAAATTAAAGGAATGCTTTCAATTAAAAAAAAAAAAAAAAAGAAAAGGGTGTCGGATTCCCCTGGAATTGGAGTTAAAGACGGTTCTCAGATGCCATGTGGGTGCTGAGGATCGAACCCGTGTCCTCTGCATGAGCAGTTGGTGCTCTTAACTGCTAGGCCATCTTTCCAGCACACTAATGAGTTATTTTTATACCATCTCTCATCTCTAATCTTGCAATGGGTTGCAATCAACATAGAGAATCACAACTGTTCAACATTCAGAGATTAGGAGACTGTAGAGTGTTTGGCCCTAAATGGGAAAGCTTTATCATATCCCCTTCTCTCAGGTCTCAGGAATCACTATGGACAAGAGTACAGAAAGATATAAGATTATAAGAGCCGGAGGTGGTGGATGAAAACAAAGTAAAAATGTTTTCCAGACACCACATGGCAAATGCACATATAACACCATAGTGCTTATGACAGCATGAAGATGACCCACTCGAACTCAAGCCAGACAAAATTTCAGGATGAGAGCAGCATGTGGGCAAGAAGCCTCAGACCTAGCTGAGGAATTATTGGAATTGATAGATACTAGAAGAAGGAGAATCAGTTTCCTTTAAGGGTGTGATGCAGGGTAGGTTGACCATGATCCAGGGGATGGACCCATAACAAAGAACATTTGGGAAATCCAAATTAGACTTTATAGGCCTTAAAAATTATAGAGAACATGAAGTGAGGTGGGTAGGCAGATGGAATTGTTCTGTGAGGAGATTGGGGAGGGCCTCTAAATATGTTCAAAATGCATTGTACATAACAACTTTGTAGATAACCAAGCCAAGAGGAGGTCCTGAAAGGGATCAAACTGCTTATTCCACTCAGTGATGTCTTTCAAGGAGCTTTGGTTAAAGCCATAGCTTCTCTAGGGAGGTTAAGCCTTGGGCTTCAAGTGATCACCCACAATATACACACTTTGAAAAGACATAAAGTAAAAAAAAAGGCACTGTTGTTTTACCTGTCTTCAATTCTTACTACTCTGTGGCTGCCACTGCTTTTTTTGCCGTCCTTCAAAGACATGAGACAGAGCTTTTCAGCCTTCCAATATGGACTGCAGACTCATATCTCTTCAAGAATCTTCCAAACCTTCAGTGTCAGATGGGGACTGCTGAGACATCCAGCTTGTGGACTGAGCAACTAGTGGGGTTTCAGCCTCTTCGAAGTTTAGACTGCCATTATTGGACTACCCAGGCTGTATCATGGAGACCAGTACAGGAAGATCAAGACAGGATGTGGTGCTTACTGGACCTCATTTGGTGACCACGGGAAGGGAAGACCCCAGTGTGAAACACAAGGGCAGGACTGATGGTGGTTTGGGCTTGCCAAGGAGGAGCCTTCAAACAATTCTTTAAGGAAAACATGACTTCTTTCAGGCTAATAAAGAAAAAAAAACAATAATAATAAAAAAAGAAATCATAAGCTGAAGATGCTAAAACCTATGATGTCATAATCTTGATATATGTGTAATATGCATGCATGCATATTTTGGAGTGATGCAAATTGGAAGGAACAACAATAATAACAACAAAAAGACTGGGTCAAAGATCTGACTGAAATGGTGAACTTCTGCCTTAAACAGTAAACTTCTACATCAAAAAATTTAAAAGACCGAGAAAAAGATGAAAAACATGTTTGGCAGAATTCATGAGCTCTGGTGGGGCGGGGGTGGGGGACAAAGAAGGGGGAATGGGTCTAGATTTGATTGGGAAATTTTGTATGAAATGCACAAAGCTTCAATAGAAATTGGCTTTGAGAGAGGGGTGAAAAAATATACACACTTTGGTCACAGGACATAGAGAAAACAAGGTAGCACCAACCTGGAAACTCACTCCCTGCTGGCCAGCTTTCATATAATAGAAGGTACCATGAAGGGTGCTATAAGAGAAAAGTCATCACCAGTCTTACCTAGCTGTAAACCCTATGAACCCTATAAACTCATAATGACCATTGTGGCAAGATATGCCCATTGGCATAATAGTGGCACAAGTGTTATGGGGGTAATCAACTCCTTTAAATTTTTTAATTGATTAGTTTTATTTTTATGTGTATGAGTATTTGTCTGCATGTATGTAAGTGTACCTGTGTTGTCATACAATGCCTGTAGAGATGAAAGGAGGGTATTGGAGCCCCTGGAATTATGGAAGGCTGTTAGTTGCCATGTGAGTGCTTTCTGACTAATTTACCAGGCTAGACATGACCTTTCTGGCAGCACAAATGGGTCTAGTGCCAAACCCAGGATCATGGCGACCAAGTGGGTGGGTCTTGACTAGCTAAGAGGGTAGATGTGAGCCTTAGAATAGCAGGAATGGAGCTAGTCCCAAACTGGGTAATTGGGACCAAGTGCCACCACCTCCACCTCCTCGGTCCTTCTCCTCCTCATCATACTCTTCCTCATCTTCATCCTCCTCCTCCTCTTCAATATCCACTGAGCCCCAAATTAGTGCTACCCAAATGTGCATGGGTGTGAGCTGTCAACTGGAGCATAATCAGCATACCCTGATCCAGACCCCTGAGGAAAATGAGCTTTCCTCCTCTGTCCACCTATGGCTCCTCGGTTGGGTGGAGCTGTGACTCCCTGATCCATGCTGGGATGTTGACTCCCTTGATCTTATACAGAAAATCACAGCTTGTGAGTTCATGAGTATAAAAGTTTTGTTGTGTCTGGAAGACACTAGTTTACACTAATCCTCTCTGACCTCTGGCTTGTATAGTTCTACTGTGCAGTCTTCTATGATGTTCTCTGAGCCATGGGAAAGGGGGGTACGATATAATTATCCAATTTTTGACAGAGCATTCCATACACATTTGCACTCTGTGAGCAGTTGTACTAATCACTAGCTACCATAAGAAGATACTTCTGTGATGGAGATGGAGCTGACCTAATCTACAGGTATAGACAATCTACAGGTATAGACAATTTGATACTATGCCAACATTTACCAAAACAATAATAAATCCCCCCTGGAACTTATGAGGTCTGTAGCCATGAGTTTATAGGCAGATTTATAGTACCAGGCATGAGTTTCCTCCACTGGAATGGGGCTTAAATCTAGTCAGAGACTGGTTGGGATGTTGGAAAGTTAGCTCAGAGGTTAAGAATATTGGCTACTTCTGGAGATGACCCAACATTATCAAACTGATGTGCAAGGAAGAGATGGTAGACACCATCAAGCAGTATTACTCCTTTGTATTAACAGATAGGAAAAGTTCCAGGACCTGTGCAATCTATGGGACCATCACCATCTCTCAAGCCGTGATCTTCTGCCATACCCACGAAACAACCAGTTGGCTGGCAGCAGAGCTCTCAAAAGAGGGCCACCAGGTAGCTCTGCTGAGTGGCGAGATGATGGTGGAACAGAGGGCTGCAGTGATTGAGCGCTTCCGAGAAGGCAAAGAGAAGGTTCTTACCAGATGTATGTCTGTGGTATTGATGTTGAATAAGTTAATGGCAATAGTGCCATTAACTCTGATCTACGTGTATAAGTGCAGAAACCTAGGCAATGAGACCTACCTGCAACCACACAGGCCACTTAGTAAGAAGGGTCTGGCAGTGAACAGAGTTGAAACATTAATATCCTCAACAAAATGCAGGAACATTTTAATACAAAGATACAAATATTGGGCATGGATGATTTGGACAAGATTTAAGAAAATATTCAGGGGCTGGAGAGATGGCCTATCAGTTAAGAGCGCCGACTGCTCTTGCAGAGGACCTGGGTTCGATCCCCAGCACCCACATGGTGGTTGAGAACCGTCTTTAAGTCCAGTTCCAGGGGAATCTGACACCCTCTTCTGACCTCCATGGCATTGCACAACACGGGTGCACAAACCTACATGCAGACAGTACATTCATACATATAAAAAATAAAATTTAAAAAATATTAAAAAAAGAAAATATTCAGCTGAGATGCCTCGCCAGCAACTGGCACCATCTTGCACAGGAGAATAGTGTTTTCATGGCACCTCAAAGACCAAAGGCTAAATAAAGACTACCTGTCTCATTCAGAATTATGTTTGGAATTGACAAAAATTTGTTTTAATAATAGGAAATCTAGGGAAAATTTCGTATTTTGGAAAAGAGTCCTCCTCCCTCTTACCTTTCAAAGCCACAATTTTTTTTTTCTTGTTTATGGTAATACGGTTGCTGTTAGTGGTGGCTGGGATTCAGGACTCACTGGCCACTCTCTGGCTCAGCATGTTAAGACCAAAATCTGGCCTTGAATAAATGACAGAGGAAAATATGGTTTGGAGAGGCCAGGTAGGACACAACTCTGGCCCAGCTGGAACTGATACAGAGAACAAAGTGGCCACGGAGGCCTCTTAATTTTTCTCATGCCCTGGAGCTATCTGCTGAAATCCAACCACATTCCAACTGGTACACTTTACTTGCTTTCTATTGTCCCTCTTCCTCTCTGGTGAGATCTTGGCCTCTTCTCTATGTAGCAGATTGGGGGAAAAGAGAGAAATCAGTGAATTGAAGAGGTATGCAGGTTTATCAGGGATAAACAGATCCTTGGAGGGTGGTGCCTGTCTCTCAGGCTGTCAATCCAGTGGCTGGTGCCAGGTACTTAGTCATAGCAACCAGGAGACAGTGGATGGTTTCCTAAGTACTTGCTTGGTTCTGTTTAGATGTTTCTTTTTTTAATGTTATTTATTTTTTGTGTGTATGAGTGTACTGTCTGCATGTAGGTTTGTGCACCCGTGCCATGCAATGCTGCGGAGGTCAGAAGAGGGTGTCAGATTCCCCAGAACTGGAGTTAAAGACGGTTCTCAGCTGCCATGTGGGTGTAGGCAATCAAACCCGGGTCCTCTGCAAGAGCAGACGGCGCTCTTAACCGCTAGGCCATCTCTCCAGCCCCTAGATGTTTCTAATCTGTGGGGTTTCATGTCATGTCTGGAGCCAGCAGTAGTTTGAAAAGGAAGTCATAACTAAGCAAAAATTCTTAATTATGGTAGTAGTAGAATGTATGTGCTACTTATTCATATGAATAAGGTCAGATAAATTTCAGAGATGCACATCATTCATTATAAGAAATTTTTATAATAGCAGAAACATTTTACTAATCATGGTTTATTATTTGTGTTTTCTGCTTATTTGACTAATATATGTTAATTAGAAAGATTAAAGTTAAACTGTTAGAGATTTTCTGAGTTACATATAAGACAGGACAAGCTCAACCTTTAACAACATGCACACTGTTGTTAAATATAAGCATATATTTCGCCTTAGACTTTTGGTTCCTAAACTAGACAACACTGCCACCTTGTGGCAATGACTGACAAAAGCATTCTTTTTTTTTTTTTTTTTTTGAGGCAGAGTCTCCCCCAGCTGTCCTGAAATTCACTTTGTAGACCAGACTGGCCTTGAACTCACAGAGATCCGCCTGCCTCTGCCTCCCCAGTGCTAGGATTAAAGGTGTGCGCCACCACGCCCAGCTGCATTTTCTAATTATATCCTTTAAAGGTGTCAACTAGAAATAAAACAGGTCTCCTCCAATATAGCAAAACCTAAATATTATCCATCCCCACAATAGTTACACAGATTACCTTATTTTGCAAAGCAAACAATAAAATTAATCTATTTCCTGAAAATTTTTTTGGGGTCTTTTTGAGACAGGGTCTCCCTGTAGCCCCAGCTGTCCTGGAACTCACTACGTAGACCAGGCTGGCCTTGAACTCACAAAGATCCGCCTGCCTCTGCCTCCCAAGTGCTAGGATTAAAGGCGTGCGCCACCACGCCCGGCTAATTTCCTGAAATTTTAAGTGAGATAAACCACAAAAGAACTGGATATTTATTTTACTTACACATTGTGATGTATAACCTATATCAAGTTATTTAACCTCTCTCAATTTAAACTTCTTTTTCTTCAAAATGCAGTCAATAAATATTACCTACGTATTATTGTGTTGTGATAATAAAGTGAAACCACAGGAATACAAACTACAGAAAGCATTGATTAAATTTTAACTCTTATTTCTATTATGAAAATAGTGAAAAAAGTATATGAAGATCAGTATTGTACCTACATTTATTGCATTAAGCTTCACATAATTCTGTAGTGTGACTTGACTGGTCTGCCAGGCCAAAGATACACTCTCTAGGTACCAGAAGAAGCCTAATGATGACTGGACTCTTTTAGTTTTATTTGCACTCTCCCACCTGCAGGATGAGCCTTGAACGACAGGACCATTCAAGCAAACATTTACTAGACTTGGAGAAAACAGTTAATAGTCCTAAATTTTAGTTTATTAAAAACATATGAACAATAGTACGTCTAACAGAGTATTGCTTTAATGACCGAGATACGATACATATAATGTCTTTAACAAATTGTGAGACTTAATATAGCTGAAGCAAGGCTCTCTGGTGTATGAAAAAATTAAATAATATTTAATTCAGTATTAATACCTATTATATAATATGAACACTTGAGGTAATAAACCAGTAGGAATATTGTGAAGGTTTGGCAGTAAAAAGACATGTCTGACCTTCCAGAAATGAGCATGAAAAATGAAAGTAAGGATCAAGAAGGTTTCATAATAATGGAAAAATAATCAAATAGACCTGAATCTGAATTCAGCCTCTCTGCCAGTTGTCATGAAGCCTTGTTTTAAGTTACCAAAGTTTTGTATCAATTTCCTCACAAACACAGATATTAGGACTGCTATAGGATTGAGAAAATGTAAGTGGTTACTATCGAGCCCAGGTACTAAAAGAACTCAAATATTACTTGAAAATATCATTATTTTTTAAATGTTTATTTTTTTTCATTCAAGATTTGATTATCTCATTAGTACATTTCTTTTAAAGCTAAATAGGCTGGGCATGGTGACACATGCCTTTAATCCCAGCACTGAGGAGGTAGAGGCAGGCAGATCTCTGTGAGTTCAAGGCCAGCCTGGTCTACCTAGAGAGCTTCAGGCCAGCTGGGACTAAAGGAAGACCCTGTCTCAAAAAGACAAAAACAAATACAGAAATAGGAAATGAATTATTCATGAGAAAAGTTATTTGGGGTAAACACCTTTGAATGGATTAGATAAAATAGCAGACACTTTTACAGACACTCCTGAACATAAGCTCTGACATTTTTTTTTATTAATTTTTTTATTTATTTCTGTATGTGTATCAATGTACTGTCTGCATGCAAGTTTGTGCACCCGTGTCGTGCAACGCCGCGGAGGTCAGAAGAGGGTCTCGGATTCCCCTGGAACTGGAGTTCTCCTGGAATTGGAGTTTCAGACGGTTCTCAGCCTCCATGTGGGTGCTGGGGATCGAACCCGGGTCCTCTGCAAGAGCGGTCGGCGCTCTTAACCGCTAGGCCATCTCTCCAGCCCAGCTCTGACACTTCTATACTCTTGCTTGATTGTCTTAAATTTAAAGGAGCAAAACATACCGAAAAGAGAAACAAATCACAAAATGATCCCATTCACAATAGCCTCAAACACCATACAATATCTCAGAATAAATCTAACCAAGGAAGTGAAGGACTTATATAATAAAAACTTTAGACATTGAAGAAAGGAAGATACCAGAAGATGGAATGATGTCCCATGCTGATGGATTTGTAGGATTAATATTGTGAAAATGGCCAACCTACCAAAAGCTATGTACAAACTGAACAAAATATACAGGAAAATTTCAACAAAATTGTTCACACAATTTGAAAAAAATAATCTCAAATTTCATATGGCAAGACACAGAGCACCCAGGATAACCAAAATAATCCTAATAAAAGAACTGGTGGAGACAATATGATCACTGATCTCAAATTATACTACAGAGTTATCATAATAAAAAAAAAACAGCATGGTACTGGGATGTAAACAGATTTTCCAATGAGTGGAATAGAATTGAAGACCCACCAGGGAGGGAGAAGTGACTAATGATGTTATAGCCCAGGAGGGGCATGGGACAGACAGACATGATTAAGAAGGAACAGGTGAAAAAATGACCTGTGAGGACATAGGGGAGAGGTAGAGTCCTTCTCAGGAAAGAGGGAGTCTTGCCCACTCCTGTGACAGAAATTGATGAGAGAACTCTAGGTCCAGAGTGTGAGGTCAGTATAGAAAGGTAGCCCAGCTGTCCAACAGGAAGAAGATGAACTTACCCACTACCTGGAGTATTAGCCTAGGCTGGACAAAGGTCAGTGGGGGTCTCCGAATCTGGCTGCCAGCCATCAGTCCTCCTCCAGGCTGTGGAATTCAGAGGCTGGAGGGTATTTGGGTGCCCAGAGAAATGGGGCTGGGCCACGGTGGTGTGGTACAGAGGACAAGCCCACATCCAGGCGCTCAGAATAGCCAGGCTGCAGGCAGACCTCTGGCACAGAGAGCACAGCTTGGTGGATGGCTTGGGGTTTGGGCAGTTTCTAGCCCAGTGACCTTTTTTGCCACACTTCACAGGCTCCTGGCAGAATGGACCTGGGCCCCTTCGGGATGGGGCTTGACGGAGCCCCACATGTCCCACTGTGGGAATGTTGTTTGCCTTAGGGCTTGGGTATTTTGTTGTAGCAGAGCCTGTTGGGAGGACTCAGCTGCCTCCTCTCAGCCATTAAATACCTTAAAAGCCATTCTCATCAAATTCTGCACAGGAGTCTGGGGACCATCCTGAGCCTTTTTAATTTTTTCTGATATCTGGAAAAGACTGACAGATAAAGTGAGAAGCCAAAACCATGGCCACTGTTGGGAGGCAGGGTCAAGGCGAGCTTTAAGTATGGTTGTCCTTAATAAATTCTGAATTGCAGAAGGAAAAGAAAAAAATGGGGAGAGGAGGTATTTTCACATGTCTTCAACAGACAGGAAATATACTTAAATCAAGCTCACCAAAACTGGTTTCATTTGGACTGTCCCATGTGATCCCCGGAAGCAGAAACTAATTGTATTGTACGTGGGTTGCACAGTACTGAGAATTTCCAGCTGTGGGTTAAGGATTTAATAATTAATTTTGGTGACAGCAGTTTATAAAAGTTGTACTGACCAGAGGCACATACATGGAGATGCTTTCATTCAGACATTGTAGAGGTCATTTACAGCATGCAGCCACAACCAGTTTCTTTGCATTCGAGAGTGGGAGGAAATCTTTACCAATGATGTATCTGATAGAGCATTAAATGTAAAGAACATATAAACTACTCAAAAAACAAAGAAGAAGACAAATGACCTACTCGAAAGATGGAGTAAAGACCTGAACAGAGACTTCACCAGTGAGGAATTGAAGATGGCTGAGAAACATCTTAAAAAGTGTTCAACATCATTAATAATTAAGGAAATGCAAATTAAAACCACTCTCAGATATCTCAATCCAATACAGCTAGCTAAGATCAAGAAAACAAAAGACAACAGATGCTGGAGAGGTTGTGGGGAAAGGGGAAGACTCATCCACTGCTGGTGGGAATGTAAGCTTGTTCAATCACTCTGGAAAGCAGTGTGGAGAACCCTTAAAAAACTCAAAATGAGCCTACCACCTGACCCAGTCATACCACTCCTGGATATATACCCCAAAGACTCATCCTACCACAAAGATACATGCACATCCATGTTTATTGCAGCTCTCTTCGCAATAGAGAAGAGCTGGAAGCAACCCAAATGCCCCTCGACAGGCGAGTGGATGACAAAAATGTGGTACATCCAGACAGTGGAGTACTATTTAGTGGTAAAGATGGCATTATGAACTTTGCAGGTAAATGGATGGAGCTTGAAGCCATTATGCTGAGTGAAGTAACACAGTCCCAGAAAGACAAACAGAGAATGGTTTCCCTCATTTGTGGATGCTAACACCAAATCCACCAGATGAAAGGCAAGCTGAATAACATTATTGTTATATTTCTGTTTATCTGAAAGCAACTGTTATAATATGAAGCTCTCAACAGGCTCTGGAATCCATCCACCAATTATTTTTAGACTCTGTAATTACTGTATATGGGTGGAGAGTATGTATCCATATTTTAGAGTAATATAAAATTAATGGAGGAAAATGTAAATTCCTAAGCATAAAAAAAAAGACTGGGAGAAAGATGCAGGACAGTTATGGCAGAATGCATGATCTGGGGTGGGGTGCGGTGGGGGGAAGGGAAAGGGAAATATGCCTGAATTGAATTGAAAAATGATGTCTGAAATACACAAAACATCAATAAAAATTTAAAAAATAAATTAAAATCCTCAATGCCACTAATAATTAAGGAAATGCAAATTAAAACTACTTTAAGATTTCATCTTATCCAGCAAGACTGGCTATGATCAAGAAAACAAAGGATACCAAATGTTGGAGAGGTTGTGGGGAAAAGGAAACACTCATCCACTGCTGGTGGGAATATAAACTCATGCAACCCCTATGGAAAGCAGTGTGGAGAACTCTTAAAAGACTCAAAATGAACCTACCACGTGACCCAGTCATACCACTCCTGGGTATATACCCACAAGACTCAGCCTTTGGCAGAGATACATGCATAACTATGTTCATTGCAGCTCTCTTCACAATAGCCAAGAGCTAGAAGCAACCCAAATGTCCCTCAACTGATGAGTGGATAAAGAAAATGTGGTACATCTACACAATGTAGTTTTATGCAGCAGTTAAGAAAGAAATGATATGGAAATAACAGTTTATTTTCAGAAGATGTAATTTAAGTATAGGTATGACATAAATATATGCATATATTAAGCAATAAAAATTGGAGGGAACAATAATAACAAAAGAACTGAGACAGGGAACTGACTGAAACAGTAAGGTTCTCCCAAGAGCAGTGATCCTCTGCTTTGAAAAACTTGAAAAAGAGTCAGAGAAAGATACGGGTTAGATATGGCAGAATGCATGAACTCGGGTGGGGTGGGGGCATGGAGGGGGAAATGAGTCTAAATTGGACTGAGAAATGATGTATGAAATGCACAAAACTTCAATAAAAATATATTAAAAAAAGAAAGATGACATCATGAACTTTGCAGGTAAATGGCCGGAACTAGAATCCATTATGCTAAGTGAAGTAACACAGTCCCAGGAAAACAAACTATGCATGGTGTTCTTCATTTGTGGATCCTAGCACCAAATCCCTACAAATAGGGCTTACAAATAAGGCAAACTGAATAATTTCTTTCTTTTCTTTTTCTCTCTTTTTGTAAATACAATACCCGAAGTTATTCATCAACTTGCTATGTAATGTAGGAATGTAATGTTTTTTCTTTACCTGTATACAACACTAATGTCAAATTGTGAATCCCTAAACATGTTTTGGAATTAACCTATAGGCTATTTTCAGACGTCATAATTTTGGTATATGTGTGGCATGTATATATCCATAAGTTGAAGAGATACAAACTGGAAGGAACAACAACAACAAAAAAGACCGAGTCAAAGAACTGACTGAAACAGTAAACTTCTGCCCCAAACAGTAAACTTCGACATCAAATTTTTTTTAAAGACTGAGAGAAAAGATGTAAGACATGTATGGCAGAATGTATTAACTTTGGTGGGGAAGGGGACAAGGAAGGGGTATAAACTTGGTTAAAATGTTGTATGAAAAGCACAAAACATCAATTAAAAAAAGAAATATTGACACAAAGTTTTCAGACCTCATGTAGAGAATACATTTTACATTGTTTTTAAGGTTATAAGTTATTCATTTGTATTAAATACACAATTGAAGAACTGTGTAAATAATTTCATATAATAAATTTAAAGTTTATTTTTATTATCAAATGAAAAACGATTTGCAACACTGTTAAAATTTTAGTATCTTTACGAACACAGCTAATTTATTGGGCTAAATTTTCCCTTTCTGTTTTAGGTATGAGAAATTGTGACGTTTATTAAAATATCTGTCTGAATGTATAAAAATGGCTAAGATAAAAAAAAAAGAGCTGGGCATGGTGGTGCATGCCTTTAATTCTAGCACTTGGGAGGCAGAGGCAGGCAGATATCTGTGAGTTCAAGGTCAGCCTGGTCTACAGAGTGATTTCCAGGCCAGCTGGGGCTACAGGGAGACCCTGTCTCAAAAAGACAAAAAAGAAAGACAAATTCTGGTTAAGATGTGATGAAAGATGAACTCTTACCTACTGCTGGTATGGATGTAAACAGATGCAACTACTATAGAAATCAGTGTGAAGATTCTTCAGCCATAACCCAGCCCAAAAGTCTCTATACCCTACTACAGAAATACCTGTTCATCCATATTTATTGCTGCCCTTTTCATAATAGCCATAAATTGGAAAGAACCTAGATGTCCATCAACTGATAAATTGATAATGAAAGTGTAGGATATTATCCGTCTATTTAAAAAATGAAAGGTTAAGGGACTTGAAAGATGGCTTGGCAGTTAAGAGCACAGGCTGTTCTTCCAGAGTACCCAGGTTTGATTCCCAGCACCCACTGGTGGCTAACAACTGTCTGTAACTCCAATTTCAGGAGATCCAACACCCTCTTCTGACCATCACAGGCTTTGTATGACATGGGTATATTTACATGCAAGCAAGACAGTCATACACACAAAATACAAATAAATAAATTCTTTAATGAATTAAATTGTAATTTTTTAATTTAAAAAATTGAAAATATTAAATTTGCAGTTAAATAAATGAAACTGGAAACAATCATCCTGAGTAAGGTAAACCAGACCCAGAAAGATAAATCTTGCATGTTCTCTATCATGGGTAGATGCTAGCTGTGAAATGTTAAATATGCACATTTCAATTTGAAAATCAAGAAAGATAAAATCTAATAAGTTGCCATGCCATGGGGGGGGGGGTCCTGAGAGGGGCTGTT